>BGPR01014547.1:0-21978 GCA_013235015.1 Araneus ventricosus
TCGTGCTTCGTTTCCTTTGCTCTTGCCTTGTGCTGTAGATTGTTAAAAGTATTTGCTGTTCGGCTATGTTACACATGGAGACGGCAGAACCGTATGGAGCCCACTTAAGGAAAATGTAATAAAAAAATTTATATTTTTATGATTATTATATTAAACAAATTAATACTAAACTATGTAAATTACTATGATAATAATATTTAGGTCGACAATT
The DNA here is from genome assembly GCA_013235015.1 of Araneus ventricosus. Classification (NCBI taxonomy): domain Eukaryota; kingdom Metazoa; phylum Arthropoda; class Arachnida; order Araneae; family Araneidae; genus Araneus; species Araneus ventricosus. The sequence continues at coordinate 212 of BGPR01014547.1, forward strand.
TACAAATTTTAAATGTCCAGTAACATAGATGACGAAAACAGAAGTTTTCAAAATAAAAAATCTGAATATTTTGCCAATAAATATATATTTTGATTCTATGATATAATAATAGAAAGAGATTTTTCTTACTTTTCCATCGTTATTTTAAGAGCTATTTAATCTTAGTTGACTATTAGTTATTTAATTAATTTTGTTCTTACGAGAAATTACATTTTAAGGGGCTGTAATGACAACCAGATGCGGCGTGATTCTCATTAACATCTCGTTTCGAAGGGGCTATTTTAAATTTTGCCAGCGATTTCAGAACCGCGGTCGAATGACGAACTTACCTGGTAGCGCCCTCCCCTCTCAAACTTTTTTTGGGTAACCATGGGAGAGGGGTTTGATCGTTGCATTATGATTTAGCGTGCAACGAATTTATGCAGCTGCACGTTTTGTGGAATGGACCTGGAAACCCCGCCCCCTTTAATTGCAAATTTCATGGCATCCGCAAATCACTCTCCCTCGTCTCTCAAGCCTTCTTGAACTTGTGCATTTTTTTTCATGCAAAACGTATGTTTTACCACATATTATACCGACTGACATTGAAAGAAGAACAGTTAGACCCTTGGAGGATAGACATAGCCTCAAAAAGAAAAAAACATGGTGACGACTAGGTGATTTAGAAACAGCAAGATGAACCTTTCACGCGCAATCTAGTAACTTGGATAAATAATAACACTAGTTTTATAATTTTATTCTTACCCATTACAGGAGTGCAAGGGATTAGTCCAAAATAATGCGAGCAACCACCCCACAGGTCTGCAAACAAATAAAATTTCCTGAACCAAAGTAGTTATGTCAATATTATTTGTACACTGGCAAGACGAAGTGCTATATATGGCTGTACAGCAGGCAAAAATGGTGTTTATTATCCTGCAATTGAAACCTTCGTTAGCTACCATTCCCTAAAATGTTTTAGTGTAAATGTTACACGGGACCAGGCCGTCAACAGTAATTCATACATTTCATGTGCATGTTTGGTGAAATAAGGCTATGGATTAAAATTCAATCGGCAATTTCAAAGACTTATAATTTAAGTACCAAAATTTATTCTTCCCGCGTTTCCTGCTCATAGGGTTGGATGGTTTATTAGGTTTGGTTAATGATTTCTCACATTCATTTCGTATTTCAAAATTTAATTATTGATATGATGAGGGTTGATTCTCAGGAACCCTGTAAGAGGTTGTATAAAATACAAATTTTACAGGATATGTAGATCGATTTAGTTTAAAACAGGATTTCTGACATTTAAGATTTCTTGTTTGGGAGAGCTTTATGAATGGGCCAGCCTAACCTCAAAGTGGGTTCTATATAAGACAGTAGAAAATGAACCTGACGATAATTGAATCTCTCTTTGGAAATTCATTACAGAATCTCTGCTGTCAAATAGTATAAAAAAAGTTCAATTTAAAGTCATTATTACAAGACAAGAAATCATCAATAATGAAGCACAAAATTCATCTCATTGTGTAGATAGATAATTAATATCAAACTCCGTCAGTACAAGTGTCGTTTAACTCTAATTGAAATTTAAAACAAAAAAAATCCAGTGACAAAATAGTGAAGCCAGAGATATCAAGTAAACTCAAATAAAATTCAAAGTTAATTTATTTACCATTAAACTTAAAAGAATCAAATAATTTTTTTTAGTTATTCATTTTTTAAGTAAAATTCAAGATTAAAAAAAAAAAAAAGAAAAATGATTATAAAACCTGGAATATCAATTGGAACTCAAAACACAAGCTTGTATTTGTTGCAAGAAATTTAAAATTGAAGGTTCTTTTTAAAGTGAAATTTAGATTTAAAAAAAAATTATTTCAATCATAAAACAAGAAATATCAAGCAACATAATAAATTTAAAATTTCATTTACAAATGCATTTAAAATAAATAAAACATAATAAAATATATTTGTTTTGGAAATTCAGATTTAAAACAAAAAATTAATGGTAAAATAATTATGTCTTGATTGATCCTCTTCTACGCAAAAATTCCTTCTAACATCATGTGGGTTTTTTTTGTGCTTTACTGCTTGTAACTCTATTCGTGAATTTTCAGGTTTACATAACGTGTAACTACCTTCATGATCAAGCTAAAAAAAAAAAAAAAAATTTACAGAAAGAGATTTATTTTAAAATCAAACTGTTCATATAATTGATGCTTTCCATTTTCATATATATAAACAAGTTCACACAGAATATCCGTGAACATCTTGTTGACTTCATTTGACGCCAGAATTTATTTTAATGAAAATATTAGACATTTTTTTATACTGAAGTTTGATAAACCATTCTATTTTAATGACTAAATATATTTTTTATTTTAGGATGTTTTCCTTATGGTTAGACGCCAGAAAACTAGCATTCTTTTAGATGCTAAAGAAAATACTACAGTACATGAACTAAAGAAGATGATTGCGGCCATTACTAAAGTGCTTCCAGAAAATCAACAGCTGTATAAAGATGATGAGGTAAAGTTTGTTTGCAGAATGCTTGACATGGTGGAGAATACGAAAGAATATTCCTTTGGATATTGTTGTTATTCAATTATTCTTTTTTTTTCATTGTAAGTGTTTGTGGGGGAAATTGTAGAATATATATTTATGTGTAAAGTTAGATGGGCAGTGCAGGGTGTTTAAAGAAGTACAGGATTGATATTCTACAGCAAAAGCTGTAAACAAATCCTTTTCAAACAATACAGGTTTATTTTTTAAAGATAAGTGGATACTTTCCATCTAGCTCATCAGCTGTCAAATATACCACCTTTTGGTTGACAGTGGCTTAGATTTTGTGGCAAAAAAGGGGGGGGGGTATAGACAACTAATAATGATCATTCCCTAGAGTATGGGGGTAATTTTTAGAATTATCTAGATTTCCTACGCATTTTTTGTTTTTTTCATTTATTCCCATGTTTAGATAAATAAAATGATATAAAAGTTTACTTTTTCTCCAAAATAGTGGGAGAGCTGATAGTCCTATCTAGAATCTCAAAAAGACTAGAGGTCGCACAAATTTTGATGTTCTTTTCAGCAGAATTTTAGATTTAAAAAAAAATTGAGAAAGCACCGTGATTTACATGTGCTGTTAATATGCAGTCCCGTTAAATTTAGCATCAATTCATGTTTCATTTGGTTATTTTATTTTGATGTCTTTATATATTCACATGAGGATGTATCCTGACAACAGTAAATTAAAATTTCATCTTCCAAGTTCTCAATTATTTTGATAATGTAACTTTCAGCTTAAAAAAATTAGCCTTTAAATCGAATGCACCGAACTTCTTTTGTATTAAATCAATCTCTGAAATCTTAAGGATATTTTATTCATGGTGGTTTAAGAAATATCCATATGTTATATCTATGCATATAAATGAATTTTTTTAGTATACTTTTTCTCAATGGAGATTAAAGATTTGGTTTATATAACTGCTCATTTCTCATTGTATATAGGCATTGTATGCTATTTTTAATCATAATTTTCCATTAAAATGTGTTTTTTCTCTCAATCAGGTTATGGAGAACAATAAGATTTTGGGAGATTATCGCTTAAATTGTTCTACAGCCAAACCCCAAGATCCTGCTCAAGTTGGCCTCGCTTACAGAGAAAGTGGTAATTATCCTTTTTATGAATTATCCTTGTTGGTAGGGACATGTTTGTTTAGTATAACAATTTCTTATAAATTTTCTAAAAGAATTTTTAATTTTCCATTCTATTCCCTCAGATATTTGGCTAATAATTAATTTTTCAGTTTTGCATTAGGAATGAAGGTATTGAGTAACTTACAGAGATATAGAGTAATTCTTATGTGTGAACCATATCTATAATTTAAAGTTATTGTAACATAAACTGGTTGGATGGAAACATTTTTAGTAACAGCTGTTGTGATAATTGAGCTTTGTTGCAAGGTATTCAACACTGGAATTAAGACTTTGCGATATCATAAAAGAAGTTAAATTTTATATTCCTGTATTATAGAAGGCTGTTACATGAAATAGGAGCCAGTGTATGACTTGTATGTTTTGGTGATGGTTTCTGTAACCCTATTGAATGTACAATCTAGGACACCAGGTGCTTCATGATAACTTCAGGTAACAAGGATCACGATACCTTTGGAAGACGGCTTCTGAAGTTCAATAATCGTCAAACCACCTTCTCCTCAATTTGCGCCTTACCAGCTGCAATCGGTTATTATTAAATATGGGACAACTGCCCACTTCTCTCCTCACAATAACATTTCGATTACCTTTGGGAAAATTAATTCTGCTTATCGTTTGCTCATGGCACCTGGCTCTAATATTTAGAGTATAATTTTCAATAGTCTTTATGTTCTGTGCATTAAACTTGTTCACAGACCTATCTTTGTTTTTGGTGAGAGAATGAATAAATGCCCAAATTTTCAGCTGCTACAACTGCAAGATATTTGAGCAGTTAGGAAGCGCCAGTTGTTGTATATGATAGACGTCTTAAATCTCTTGTTGATGTACAATGGTCCTTGGCAATGCATGGCCTGCCATCTGTTAACAGTGCGAGGAATTACCTTTTGTGGGTAAACTTTATAATGTTTATTATATCTATAAATAGTTGTTTCGATACTTAATATTGGTTTCTGATGTTAGAATTTTTTCTATTTCGAAATTTTACGGCGAGATCTATTTAAAGGTTTTCTCTAGTTTGAATTTTTACATGTCTGTTGTATCTAGCTGTTTAGGTACGCAACATTTTTCAACATGAAAGCCTTTCAACTGCATTTTTTAATTCAGTTTTTTTAAAATGTCTAAATCAAATTTTTGAAATAACAGTTTAATATAAATATTAATCTTGCAACTTAACTACATTTATTATTTTGTATATTGAAGTCTGTTTTTATTTCTTTAGAAACTTCGGGATTTGAAAGTCTAGAAATCACTCCATTCTCCATCCCACCAGAACTACCTGACGTAATGAAAGGTCTCCTAGAAACCCATGAACAGGCGATGGCTTAAGAAATTGTAATTTTTTTTAAGTTTATGGCTGTTTAAAATTTTTTTACAAGCATGTTGTCTTAATGATGCGGAATGTAAATATATTCATATCTTGCAGCCATCCTTGAACATGTTCTCAATGTTCATAATATGCAATTAGATACTTTTTTGTAATTTTATGCGAATAAATGTTATGTACAGTTTCATGTTTGAGTTATTAGACTTAAAATAATTTCTTTTATTGGTTGTTTTCAAATTAATGAATTTTTTGCTTTCAAATTTATTTTATTGTATACTAACTGATGTCAGCGACTTGGTCCGCGTAGTGATACACTATTTGTACCTTATTGCTCATGATAAAAATAATTTCCCGTCGAAAAGTTTTAGTGTAAAAAGAATGAATTTTATATAAAATATTATAATTAACTATATTCAGCAAGGGTTCTATAATTCATTAATCACGACAACTTATAAATCCAAAATTATAGAATTAGTTAACTTAGTAGAAGTTAGAATTTGCAAAAAAAAAAAGAAACAAGTTAATTAATTCCAGTTAATCAGTATATGTACACATAAATTAAGTGCAAAAGAATTAGAAAGTATTCGTGAAAAAAAAAAGTTGTGCACTTAAGAACAATAAAAGCATTGTTAAAAATTGTGTTTGAAAACATTTTCAAAAATTAATTCAAATTAAACATTATATCACATGGAAATTAAATTAGTATCATTAAAAAAGTAACTTTTTGAACTTTTAGAAGATGTTAAAATGGATTTTGTTTGATAATATGCTCCGAAGTTATTTCGGAAAAACATTAAAACTGAAGGTAATTTAATATTAAAATTTCGAAAAATCCTTTGTTAGTGAGCATCTACTACCCAAGAAACAACCACTGCCAAGTGTCTAATCCCAATTAATTGGGAGATTCGGTGATGGGTCAGTGAGTGACTTTCTCTTTAATATATAAAGATTTACCTTATTCTTCTCTTAAAAAGCAAAAAAGTGATTTTTCGTAGGCTTTTCGTAAAGCTTTTGTTTTACTTCTTCATATATCATTGTACATTCCCTTATACACCATAATATACAAATTTTTAATAGCATCTAATTTACTATAAACAACCAAAGCTCTTTGTTATTTACATTGTTTTAGGGAAAGTTTGGAACATTTTTAGCTCGCAAAAATATGCTGGATAGAAGGTCCCAGCATTGAGATAAGACATGCAGTGGAATTTGGCTAACTTAAAGCTGATGGGATGACAATAAAAATTTGATTTAATATCTAAAAATGAGCATATTTATTTAATAAAATGTTAGAAGTTTAATAAATATTTTAGTTTTAAAATAATAATTCAATTAGTGATTTCAGTAGACAGACAGTATACAGCACGTTAAATATAAAAATGTTGCAAAAAACTTCTAAATAAACAGGGAAATTCACATCTCATGTGCTCCACGTTTTTTTTTCAAAGTGAGAAATTTTTTTTCGTACATTTTGATAGAATGTATTGTAAAGCAGTCGAATGAAGTATTAATTAAGATTTTATTAATTATTGAATATTATAAATTATATTACTGAATTATTTTTAAAGTACTCAATTATAATAACTGAAGACACAAGTTATGGACAGATTTCACTAACAAAAAGAATTTTGAAATAAAACGGTTTGATTTTTTTATAGAATGAACTAATATAAATTTATTTGATTATATATATTTTTTATTGCATTAATAAGAAATTAGATGAATCAGAGAAAAATTGCGAAATAAAAACATTTGCGTTAAACAAATTACATTGTATTGCACATTGGTTTAAATAATTGTGTGTGTCTTTCATTATAGGATCATTTTATTACATTTGTCAGTGCTTCTTAAACTGTAGTCACGGTCGGATTTACACATTTCTACGCCCTAGGGGCTGTCCATAAATGATGTCACTCATTTTTTCAATATTATTACCCCCCCCCCTTTGTCACACTTCACCATACCCCCTCCCCCTTGTCACATGTCACGCTATATTACATAAACATATATTTGCAGTTCAGAAACAAAGCACTACGTTATAGATCATATTTCAAATTTTATTTTTGAATTTTAACTATGTGTTTTAATGACATTTATGAGCAAGGGGAGGTTTTCTTCTATTGATGAAAAGTTTCTGCTGCTACAATATTATCAGAACCTACCCTGAATGCCTTTTTCAATAGAAAGGAATATAAGTGAAAAAAAAAATCACATGAAAGTTGTTTTAGTCCCTGTTAAAAAAATACCCTCAAATTCTGGTAATTTCAAAATACCTTCAAAATTTAATTTGCTGATTTTAAATGTTTTTATTTTAACCAAAATGTGTGATGTCACACTTCTTGTTACCCCCCCCCCCCTTGTCACAATTTCACGAATCCCTCCAAGCGTGACATCATTTGTGGACGGCCCCCTAGGCCAAAACATATTCTGCGCCTCTTCTGAAAAATGTTTATATATAATTTTCAATTTAATATACAATAGATTATCTTTCAGACATTTGATCACTTAATAAAATCTATATCTGTGAACTACTTAAATTATTTTAAATTCAAATTACACTATTTATGAAATAACATAATATTAACACCTGCAAAAAGTTTTCATCGAATTTCTTGAAATTGTGTGAAATACCCACTGGAACTTCTTCGTTCAAGCTTTTGTCTGGGAATAAGCCTGAAGAGTCATTGAAGTGGGCAGATCTTATTAAATCGATTTCAAAACAAAGAATTATAAGGGCAAGAGATGGTAAGGTCCACAAAAAACGAATGAATGCATCATTCAGTATATTTAATGTAACGAATGAAACTTTAAAAAAAAACATTTATATGGCCTTTTAAAAATAATACTGAAAAGTTTGCAAATACTTGGTTGTTATTTTTCTGCATATGCGCCCCCTGACGGCTACACCTAGGCCATGACCTAGGTTGGCCCTATGGGAAAACCGGCCCTGTAAAAACATTAATGTTTTGCCACCATGGCCAGTGGCGTAACGAGGAGAAGTGACGCTCGGGGAACAATATGATATTTTTACCCTGCAGTCCAGTCAATAAAGACGCAAAAATAGTCAAATTGGGAAAAAAATTGCTCCATTGATAGACCCCTACCAGAGGAGTATTTTTAAAAAAGTCCCCAAAAATCCCCCTTGTGCTTTACCCCCAGCGCTTCTCAAAGGTCCAAAATGGAAATGTTTACAAAACAGCTATTATCTCTGCTTCTAATTATCGGATCAAGTTTAATTTTTTTTTCTTGTTCGTTATTAAATGGGCTACAAGAATAGTTAGATTCATATTTGATTTAAATCAACTGGTTTATTTTAATTTAAGAAAACATGAGGAAAAATAGATTTTTTTAATTAGAAACTTTTGAATTTTACACAATATTTTTTTATATGTCACATTATGCAAAAATCCATTCTATTAATGTTGTAGCCTACACTTTTTTGAATCTACTGATATATATTTTTATACTACATATATCAGTATATTATTTTTTATTATATTTATCGGAATATATTATTTATTTATGGGGAGGGAAGAAAGAAGGTTCGGCGTATGACACGACTGCCTAGTGAAGCAAACTCAAGTAACGTGGAAAACATTTATCACTCTCAGCTAGTAAATCGAGGATAAATATTAATGTTTAACATATACACTGATATGAATACCTCCCATGGATATACATAGCTCCTTGAATAGGTTCCATTTATTTAAAGACTATAATACTGAGAAAATCTCGGGATTGAGTATCCGCTGGACCACCATCGACAGTAGTGGACTGGCAAAGTTGCCTGATGGCAAGTGGGCCCCCTTGTGAAGTAAATATGGGGCCCCAGGATTATGTATGTAAAAGAGTCTAGAAAATATCTTGCGCCTTTCCTGAGCAACTATATTTCCTGTACAAGGCCGGGAAGCAATAACCACAAGATTTTTATTCTTCTCGAAGGCCCCCGGCAAGAAGGAGAAGATAACCCCTCTGCGCAAGAAAGGTACGACTCTTGGCGGTGGCTAAACAACTTGTTTTTGTTGTTGATTGTGCATTTTGCTGTCGTAAAACTGACGGACGAGCGAGTTCGCCTATTTTCTGAAGTAAAAAAAAAGTCCTCTTCTGGCCGCTAAAACTGTAACAAGGGAGGGTGGTAGTGATATCACGCAATTTGAGGACCAAAGAACGTCTTTGAAAATGTTCCTTTTTTCTGGGATGAATGATGTAGTGAAATTTCGAAGCTAAAGATCATAAAGACATTATTAAATAATTCATTGCGAGAGCACGGTGGCCTAGTGGTAAGGTCTCGCCAATAACTCCTGAAATATTCAACGCACGAAAGTTATTTTTACACCATCTTACAGAGCAATAAATTGTCTTTTTAATGATACGGATTTCATTGCGGTACATTTTTTCTCTATGTTATAATTAACATTTCAAAATTAATTTTAAACGCAATTTGTAACAATGTTTTCTGTTTGCCATAAAATAAAATTCAAACCAATTTATTGTTTCATTAAATCTTTCATTCACGTGTTTTTGACGCTGTTAAAGTTACGATAAGAAAATATTGTTTTCTTTTGATATTAACTCCAAGGCAGACTTGGGGCCACAGTGGCCTAGTGGTAAGGTCTCAGCTTCGGGACCGGAGGGTTCGAAGTTACACTGAAGATCCAATGTGTATGTAGGCCAAACGTCCTCCCGTTGGTGTGGTGCAGAAGTTTGGAGAAAAGGAATGCCATCTCAGGTGTTGTCTCTTCATCTGACCGCGGTTGAAAATTTTGAGGTCAGCCCCAAAATAGTCCTCATGTTGCTTCAAAACGGGAGATTAATATAACTAAACCTAAACTAGAAGAAATTCATCATCCGAGGAGAACTTGAAATCTATTGAAAGGAATTGGTAGATTATTTGAATGTAGAGTAATTATTGACAGATTTGCGAAGTCATCGTGAACTGACTTGCCACTTAATGAAATGGACAACACGTAATACATTTCTGTACTTTTGAGTTGTTAATATTTGACAATAAGAAGTATTCTTTAAAAAAATTGGAATTGGTAAACAGTTTGCACTTATTTTCAGTTTGTTTAAAAAATTATCAAGATTGCAGTGCAGTTCCAAAATTACAGTATGCTATACAACCTTTAAAATTATTTAATTTTCTATTGTACAATTGTCTTTATAGGTAGTATTTCTTACTTCCAATCACATGTATAATACGTGTATACCGTGACTACTAATATATATATATATATATAACAGACTTTTAGATTAGGAACAGATTTTAATAACTTCCTAATTTTAATTTATTATATTTGTAATAAATAAAATTAAAAAAATATATGTAAGATGGCATGCTAGATGTGATAGAACCCCCTTTATTCATGGCAAGTAATATTTTTAGACCCATGCCGCCACTGACCATCGATCGTTGTATTTGATGGATATCCCGAAGAGTCTACTACCAAGAATGAAGAGCAGAGCAGAAGGGCATCAAGCCAAGGCAAATACCATTTGTGTTACAGCAAGAGAGGACTTCTCGTGTAACTAAACCAATAAAAATAAATTGACTTCAGAACTTCGAAAATCAAGGACTGTGTGTGATAACAACGGAAGAAGATGTAGATGTAGATATTGTAATGACAGCCATAAACAAAATTAACACTAGTTGTAACGTTATGGCTGTGGGTTCATATACAGATTTGATTGTTTTGTTGATTGCTCTGTCTCCTGGACAGAAAAAAATATATTGTTGTAAAAAAAAGCGGTGATATTCATTCAACAGTCTTACATAAAATAAAAACATTGATTGAAAAGTACAAGAATTCCCGACAACTTCTTCTATTTTCCCCTGCATTGACTGGTTGTGATGCCATCTCTTGTTTTTATGGTACAGGAAAAATAAAAGCAATGGAAATGCTTAAGTCACCAGAGACTTACAGTTGGCCTAAAGTGTTTTTGGATGATACGACATCGAAAGAAGAATTATTGGCTGCCGGCAGAAATTTTTATTGTTTTTGTATGGGCTGAAAAGATATTCTACGTTGAACGAGGCCCGATATTACAGATTTTTGGCTTTGACAAAAAAAGTGTCTTAAGATCTGACTTTGACCTGGCAAAACTACTTCCGACATCCGAAGCGTGCCATCAACACTTACTTAAGAGTCTTTTTACAAGTTCAGAAGCGGTTGGGAAATAAACTTCCTGCTACAGAATGGGGATGGAGAGTTGAAACCGTAAAACGGAACGGAAGTTTGGAAACAAAACTAACCATTTATTAGTAGATATACACAAAATAGGCCCAAATTGGAATTCTCAAGATTTTAAAAAAATTGCATGTTTTCTGCAGCTAACTTTTACAAAACAGATTAAAATGTTAAATTAATTCTCCAAAAAGTTGTGTCTCCACAAGACGAGAGTTATGATGCCCTAGTTGTAGGGATGCATAGCCAATTTTGATCTCTGGGTGAAGTTCATATGAATTATCTGGCCTCGCCTTTTTCATCGTAGGGAAATAGGATTTGCTCATCTGCCATATCTCAACAAACTATTGCAAAATTATCATTCTCATGTGTGAAAAAGCTATGAGACCACATTAAATTGATTAATGACCCATTTAAAACTAGGTCTTACTCAGAAATAGGCCCAACTTGGATTCTCAAAATTTTAAAAATTTCGGAAGTTTTCTGCAGCTAACTTTTCCAAAACAAATTAAAAGTTTAAATTAATGCAATAGAAAGTTGTTTCTTCTCAAGATGAATGTTTTGATATCCTGCTTATAGGGGTCCAATCTTAATTTTGGCCTCTAGGTATCAGTTTATATGGATTTTTGGCCTTTTGCAATGTAGAAGCAAGAAATTTGCTTATCTACCATATCTCAACAAATTACTACAAAATTATCATTCTCATTTGTAGTTAAGCTATGTGACCTCAATAAATTGCTTAATGACTCATGTGAATTTTTTTTACACATAAAGAGGCCCAAATTCGAATTATCAAAATTAAAAAAAAATTACATGTTGCTTCAGCTGACTTTTTGAAAACAGGTTAAAATGTTAAATAATACCCTAAGAAGTTGTGTCACCACAAAATGAGTGATTTAGTGCCCTATTTATAGGTGCCCAAAGCTAATTTTAGCCTGTGGGTGTCAGATTATATGGATTTTCGGGCATTTTTTAACGTAAGAACATAGAAAAGTGATTTTCTGTCATTACTCAACAAAATACTGCAAAATTCTCAATCTCATGTGCAAAAATCTATGTATTATAGGTATTTTGAATATCAATAATAAGTTGTATTTGAAACCGAACCAAACTGTTAGTGCCTAGTTTACACTTTATTAAGCAAATTCTTGCTTCTCTGTTACTTTTAATTACCATCTATGTAATTAGAGCATATACTTCATAACATAAATTACTCTTTTTGCTCTTAACTAGTACTTTGGATTTTAATATTAAGAAAGCTTCAGTAAATTATGTTATTGCATGAACATTGTGACTTCGCGACCGATTGCCTCTGTTAATGGCTGAGCAAGTTCGAGGCAAATGCAGACAATTTGTTGTCTTTCAGAAAATTTATTTACAGCTTAATTCTATTTACATAATTTTGCAATATACATTTTCTGGGTTAAAATGCTATATTTGGAAATAATCAATTAAAATAACCTCGAAGGGAAGAACTGTAATTCTGGTCGAGAAAACGGATGCAATTAGTTCAATTTCGCTAAATCAACCTGCAGTCCGCTGGGAAAATGTAACAGTTTCGGGAGTTCTTCGAATCTCCTGCAAGATCAGCCAGAGGTCCGGTATGTCCGCAAAAAACACGCAAAAAGATCGCAATCCCTCACGGTAGAACTGCGAGTCTGGATACCGAAAAAATAACGCTGACGCTTTCTACAGCGTTGCTGAAGTCCAACTCCCCTCAGACAAACCAAACTCCCTCTGTTATGTACCGATCAGGGCCTCATCAACAGTAATGTGGCATTCCTTTTCACCACCAAAAATTCCCGCCTATTATTCCTCTCTCGTTAGCTCTCCTACAAATGCAAACGTTGCCTCCACAACCATCAAGTTTCGAATTCTCAATTGTCCAGTTCCCCGTCACGTTGGCGACTCTGTCACTCAACCTTTTCGTTAAGAAACTCGGCGCAGCGTCTGGTCGTCGCTCTTTTGTTATGACTGTACCTGCAATCGCGAGACATTGTCATTTCCCAGAGCTTAAAAACAATCAACTAGAAAAGTTAGAAAAACTTTAAAATAAAATCTTAACTTAAACTTTAAACAAGAACAACATTTTTTTTTATTTATAAACAAAATTTATAGAATAAAATTTAGAAAATAAAATTAAATAAAATGTATACAATGGAAATCAAGATCACACAAAGAAAGCCAAAAAACATAATAAACCCAGAGGTAATCGAATAAAACCAAAAGCAAACAAGGAATCATTATATTCATTTTTTCAAGGGCTAAGAACTTTATTCGAAATGGATTCAAAATAATAATTGGGAAATTTCCGAAACAAAGGACATCTGTACAACAAAAAGCATATTTTCAAAACAAAGAGGGGAAATTCATACATCATTACCAGCCATCTGGCTGTATTAAAATTAGCCTTCAAAAACAAAAATTTACCCTATACCCATAGTTGAGAAAAAAAGTCTTCTCGAAATCACAAACCCACGCTAACTTTCTTTTAAAAGGAGGAATTATTAAAGAAAACACTAGTCCCAAGGCGCCATTCATATTCGAAGAAACAAAACACAAGAGGCAAAAACAGGAATTTTTTTAGGGAATGGAACCAATTCAGACATATTAAGAAAAAAAGACTTGGTGACGCCTGTCTAAAAATGTAGGTTCAGATTCCACCTGAGACCCTGGATCGCTGCTGTGTCTCGGCGGGTTTTGTTACAACATCAAGAGCAGGGTGTGTAAGAAAATAACACTGGGATAAATCTTGATTAAAAGCAAGTAAAAATTGCTCTGAAAATTCTTTTCAGGCATCTTTTAAAATTCAAAGTACTACTCTATGGATCACATATGAAGTTTTTGTTTTACTACATAAACATTATCATGAAATTAAAAGTAATATACTCCATAATTTGGAGGCTACATAGAAAAAAGAAAAAAGTTCGTGTTGAACATTTTTAGTTTTACGTAAAAATTAGTTTATTAGTTTAAGATAGCTTTTTTTCTTGACCAGTTAAATAAATAACATGGTAAGTTAAATGAAAAGAACATATTCTATTATGTCAGGACAGACATTTTCAAAAAATTTAGTAAAATTGGAAAAGTGGTAATGAGGAAACCCACCTTATTTACATTTTCTACAACTCCGCCTATCTCAATTCTCTGATAGGCTAAGACCACCTATCTCAAGAAATTTTAAATTTTCCAATTTTTTTTTACAGTTTTTCCTTTGAAACATATGTATAGATTCATGTTCATACCAGATGTGAAAAAAAATTCTCCATATTCGATATTGGTTGTGAATAATTCAGTGTTTTCTTCCTCCTGTAAAACTGAGATAGGTGGTGTTGCTTGTTAAGCGACGATGTATTTAACTATAACTGTAATTGTATTATTAAGTATGCTAATGAATTATTTATGTTTAAAATGCAAGTTAATGAATATTTAGTGATATTTTTTTTCTTTTTGCGCACTTTAAACGACTGGTTACTTAAAAAAAATTTTTTATATAAAATTAGTTTACATTTGGCCATGCATGTGAATCAGTTACTATTTAAAAATAAATTAAAAATTTGTTTGATGAACCTTCTACATGTTTAATCATGACTTTAAGTACTGATTTTGTAAACTAGAGAAAAAGGGTTATGGAAACCCAAATTATATACAGCGGCAGACAACTTTTGAGACTTGAAAATTACAGCCAGGTAAGATTTCCCATAGGTACAACTTAGGCCATGGCCTAGGACGCAGTCGTCAGGAGGCACATATGCAGAAGCAATAACAACCAAATATTTACAAACTTTACAGTATTATTTTGAAATGGCCATATAAAATGATGCTTTTGAAATTTGCATTCGTTACATTAAATATATTAAACGATGCATTCTTTCGTTTTTTGTGGACCATAACGTCTCTTACTCTTGCACTTCTTTGCATTGAAACTGACTTAATAAGATTTTCTACTTCAGTGGCTCTTCAGGCGTGCGAACGAAGAAGTTCCAGTGGGTATTTCACACAATTTCAAGAAATTCGATGAAAAACTTTTGAAGGTGTTAAATGTTATGATATTTCATAAGTCGTGTAATTTGAATTAAAAATTTAGTGTAGTTCAAAGATATAAAGATTGTATTAAGTGATGAAATATTTCAAAGATAAACTATTGTATAATTAAATGTAAATTATATGTTTTGGTTGGTATCAAACGTATTTATTTCTCATCGATACACCAAAATTTTATACAAAATAAAAGACATAGAATTTAACAGGTAAACATTGAAGAAAACTGGACCGTGGAACACAGGAGAATCAAAGTTACAGTAATTTCTTCTTTCAGTTGTTTATTAGCGCATCTCGCGTCGTCAGTTATTATCCTCGAACCGGACATCCTCCTCACCCTGGTCAACCTCCAAATGTATGACCAGTTGATTTGAATAGGAGGAGTTAGATCTTTACCGTCAAGGCGTAATACGCAAGATCTAACCTTTCCATCACGGCCTTTGATAAGCTTGTCGACACGAGCTCTTCTCCACATGTGTCGGGGCGTTACGTTTTCATGCAATAACACGACATCTCTTTCTCGGACGTGAGATGATTTCGCTATTGCGTACCTGGTGAAAAGTGCTCAGTTGTAACAAATACTCCCTCGACCATTTTCTCCAAAAGGTTTCTAGTAAGTCCTGCTGAATCTTGTAATTCCTTGTGAGATTCGTGATCTTTTGTTCCGGATCGGAAGGTACTGATGTTAATTTCTTGCCTGTCAAGAAATGAGCTGGCGTTAGTATTTCATCGTTGTCATTTTCCTGCTCATAGACTAGAGGTCTATTATTCAAGGCGGTTTCTATTCCTATCAATGCTGTCTTCGTTTAGAAGGTCTCGGCCAAACGTTTTTTCTGAGGCATTGCTTCGTCAAGCCGATTAACCGCTCCCACCAACCTCCCCACCAATGAACTTCCACTTTATACCATTAATGGCATAAAACAACTGTTGTACCTTAGTTGATGTTAAGCTATTCCAAAGAGAAATCAATTCTCTGTTTGCAGCATGGAAGGTGGTGGGCATCATCGGTGTAGACAGTATGGGGTAATTCACGTCGATCGACAAATCGTTGCAATGCCATCAAGAACTTATCCGTGGTCAAATCTGAAACTAGCTCAATATGTAATGCTCGTGTAGTTGAGCGTGTGAACTGTGCAGTGGGAAGAATTATTGTAAGAAAATATATTCGAGACTTCTAGACTACTGCGAAGACTAATATAACTAAATAACTAATATCTAACTAGTATAACTAAATAACTAAACTAATCCTAGGCAAAATCTAGATTATCATATTTTAAGACAGTATGGATTTGCTTCAAGACTGAGTTGTATTACTTTCCAAAACCAAAATTCTCTAGAGAAACTTAATATGTATTCTATATTCGATTGTTCAGCCAAAAGTAGCATTGCTATTTCAGCCAAAACTTTTGAGCGATTCAAATTTTTGAATACAATTTTAAAACCTAACCATATATGTTTATAACCTAAACATATATGTTTGCGTATGAATACACCGCAGAAATTTATATTGCAAGGATCTAACAAAAATGCAGGCACATTCAACATTAATGATTTTTGGAAATGGAGGCAGTAAATATTTCAAAAAATTAATTTACAAGACAATTTCCATAAAAGATTGCTTCCCATACGGTACATATCACAGTTCCATTTCGGGTAGGTTTTATGCTTATTTGTATCATTAAAATGATTGGATTTCACATGTTCTTATTGCTGTGTTCCAATATTAAACTTTTGGTATAATGTCACAAGTTCAGAAACTGTCAGCCAGTGGAACCGTTCCATGTCCTTCAAATGCGATGTTCGTGCAAAAGATTGGAATTGGAAGAGCTTGATGATGGTTCCCGCGCAATCTTCTCGGTCATAATTAAAAAGCTCCAACTGAATCATCGAGCATCATAGATAAGCTGGGGTTTCACTATGTATTCCAATCTGTACGCCCAAAACTTCTGAACTAGGTTACAGTTGTAGGAAGAAATAATAAATTGGTACATACTACTGAACCTGGATGATAAAGTAATGAAATAATGTAACATATTTTGATTATTTAATCATTTAAATAATTATGGGCAGTATGAAAAATGATTTAAGATGGCGCGGGTTTTATTGTCTTTTTTAAATACCGTAACGCACTTCTACGAGAACTTTCTGCTTACGACCCAGCAGTTCCAAATTCCAGAAAAGAGCCTCGTTCCATTCTTGGCTCACACTTCCGAAAACTTCCCAACAGTTGAGACTTAACTCCTGGTGTAAATCCAAACCATTTAACCCTTTTGCACTCGCGAGTCTATTCTCAGTCGCCATTTTAAACGGTGCATCATTTTTACGTTTCTTGATTTCGACAATTAAAAATAAAATATCCATAGAGTTGTAAGAATTCGAAGAATAATTTTTCAGGAAAGATGAACTTGCACAAATATATTTTTGACGTTTCCAAGCAATAAAATGAGCCCTTCTAATCAATTAATAATTATGCATCTAAGTACGTTTCCGTGTGCAAAGGGCTAATTTTTCTCCAAACTGGTACCAATTTCCACTGAAACGCGCTGCGTTGTGTGAAACATCAGCATCATTTCTAAGACTTCTTAATTGGTATATTTTTACCGTTCACCGAATTTTAGAGCTCCAAATTCTTTAGCTATTGCAGTAAGCACCTTTAACCATAAACTTAAATTTATTCTGAAATTTCACCAACATTTTCATTACCCAAATAAATTTCCTAGATTTTGAGAAAATCTCACTCCCCTTTCTTAATATTTATTAAGTCGTTTCTATTTGATCATAAAACCTCAAAAATTACTAATATAATAACCCAGATCTGTCTCTCGGTAACGTTATGACGTCACCAAAGTAAAACTCGCGCCATAGCACTGCAAGACGTTAAACAGCATTATTTCATTGTTAGAGAACCTAAATTACAGTAATTTTAAATTTAAAAGAGTAATTGTCATTCTAATTTCAATTTAATAGCTCTAAAATAGTGAAATAAAATTTGCTATCGATTGATATAAAATTTATCTCACTATGATCAATAGTTAGAGAAATTTTAAATTACATTAATATTATATTTCAAATTAATTTCCTTTTTTCAATAGAAAGTAGTAAATTACGTCAGTGGTATATCATGGTCGTGATATAGTTTGGACGCCTCGATGCATCTTATTATTTACTAGCTGTTACCCGCGACTACGTGCTCGAAGAATTTAAATTATTCTTTTTTTTTTAAATTTACGAATGTAAATGTTTTTTGCATTTTGAAAAGGGAAAGTAAAAGTTCTGGAGGTTGATAATACTTAATTGGACGGCTGACAGGAGTGTACTGTACATGTATGCTGATATAGTTATGTAAATTGCTTATCCATGCTAATATACTTTTGCATGCCACGTTATTTGCACGGATGTAGAGGTTTTGTGGGCCGGACACACGTCAAAACGCCACATATAGTTGCCCATGAGAAAAATATGTTTCTTTTCAAATGTACGCCTGCCAGTTTCAGTGTCTGGCCCTGAGCCTGGCAAATGATATTTTTAAAGGGATTTGTTACCTTTTGAACTGAGATGATAAATCCTTCGGTATTATCGGAAGGCGTGGAATTAAAACACTCTCTCTTCTCCCTATATCAGTCATAACAGTAGCTTTCATGACGTTTGGACCTAGGTGTGTAATTTGTAACCGTGTGCCATTGCGCAGTCTCGGTATATCGATGTTCTGTATTAGTAGTACTTGCACACCGACATTCAATCTCGGATTGTCGGAAGGTGCCCCTGACAATTCTAAGATGTTGAAGAGCTCTACAGAATATGATGTTCCTTGTTAATGCCCATTACCGTATCTCCTGATGGATATTCTGTAATATCTTACTGTGAAAATTAAACAAAACACCGAGAGAATAATTCACTAACGTCATTGGATCACTGTGTAACTGTATTAAAAGCTGTAAATGCTACGACAACAAGAAACCGGAAGTGTAAAGTCTTCTCTGTTGTTTATGGTCAAAGAATGCAATATTTTCTTATATTAACTTTAACACTGGTAAAAGTCCGCGCGCGAAGCAGTAATTTGGCTTGAATTTATTTCTATAAGAATAAAAAGTATTGTTAGAAATTACGTTACAAAAATATTTTTAAACCTTAATACCAATCAGAGAAAACATTTCATCGCAATGGAATTAATAGCATTAAAAATATCATTTTCTGGTCTTTAAAATGGTATAAAAATAATTGTTGTCTAATAAAGATTTCAAAAGTTATTGGCAAAAAAGTCTAAGCATTAGGCTTAAAAGCGGCTAATGTTCGTTATTTAATTAAATATCTTAAGAACTAATTAACTCTGAAAGTTGAAAATAGCACCTTGTGTGTAAATTTCATGTCGCTACCGTTCACCGTTTAGGAGGAGTTCTTGTGACCGACCAATCGACCGACAAACAGACAGATACATGTAATTTCTGCCTTGTTTTATAGATATTTATAAACATAAGCAAAATTTTCAGAAATAAAGGTAAATTAGTTCAAAGTCTAACCATTTCCTAGCAACTGAGTAGCTATAAATTTGCGTTACTTCAAAATCGTCTGCACGTAAAATTTAAAAAACGGAAAAAAATTGAAAGAAAAATGTCACAGAAATAAAATTGGTATCATTGAGAAGGTATAATGTTTATCTTGAAGATGGTATAAAAATATTTTGTATCGGACAATTTGTTCTGAAGTTACAGCGGAAAAAGGATTACGTGATAGTTGATTTTAAAAATAATTTATTCCACATGTTTTCGCATTCCTGAAGGATCACGTGATAGTTGATTGAAAAATAAAAATCTTCATCGCGAATCGCGGAGTCATTGGGCTTTCTTTGTTAACTATTTTTAATCTGTAGTGAAAAATAATTAATTTAACGCGATTTCACCTAGCCTATGTCCGTTCTTGGGTTTCAAGCTACAACTCTGCCAATTTTCATCCAAATCGGTTTTGTGGTTTGGTCGTGAAAGCTTAACAAACAGACAGACAGACAGATAGACAGACACACTTTCGCATTTATTATATTACTAGCCACCTACGGCGACCAGCTGGTTCGTCTTGCTTATTAGTTAAAATGATTCAGTAAAATTTCAAATTAGCAAGTTGTTTTAATTAGTTATTTTTATATTTTACACTAGCTGTTACCCGCGACTTCGTGCGCGAAGAATTTGAATTATTCTTTTTTTTTAATTCACGAATGTAAATGTTTTGTTGCATTTTGAAAGGGGGAAGGAAAAGATCTGACGGTTGATAATACTTAATTGGACGGCTGACAGGAGTGCGCTGTACATGTATGCTGATATAGTTATGTAAATAGTTCATCTATGATGATATACTTTTGTATACCACGTTATTTGCACGGATGTAGAGGTTGTGTGGGCTGTACACACGTGAAGAGGCCACATATAGTTGCCCATGGGGAAAATATGGTTTTTCCAAATGTACGCCTGCCAATGTGTGCCATTGCGCAGTCTCGGTATATCGAGGTTACGTATTAGTAGTACTGGCACACCGACTATCATTCTAGGCTTGTCGGAAGGTGCCCCTGACAATTCTAAGATCTTGAAGAGCTCTACAGAATATGATGCTCCTTGTTAATGCCCATTACCGTATCTACAGAAGGATATTCTGTAATATCTCACTGTGAAAATTAAACAAAACACCGAGAGAATAATTCACTAACGTCATTGGATCACTGTGTAACTACCACAACAGGAAACCGGAAGTGTAAAGTCTCCTTTGTTATTTATGGTCAAAGAAAGCAATATTTTCTTATATTAATTTTAACACTGGGAAAAGCCCGCGCGCGAAACAGTAAATTGGCTTGAATTTATTTCTATAAGAATGAAAAGTATTATTAGAAATTACGTTAAAAAATATTTTTAAACCTTTATAGCAATCGGAGAAAACATTTCATCGCAATGGAATTAATAGCATTAAAAAGATCATTTTTTGGTCTTTAAAATGGCATAAAAATAATTGTTGTGTAATAAAGATTTCAGAAGTTATTGGCAAAAAACGTCTAAGCATTAGGCTTAAAAGCGGCTAATGTTCGTTATTTAATTAAATATCTTAAGAACTAATTAACTCTGAAAGTTGAAAATAACACCTTTGACCTAAAAATATGCTCTAGAATGCCGTGTGTAAATTTAACGTCGCTACCGTTCACCGTTTAGGAGGAGTTCTTGTGACAGACCGATGGACCGACAGACAGTCAGATACATGCAAATTCTGCCTTATTTTATGGATACTTATAAATATAAGCAAAATTTTCAGAAATAAAGGTAAATTAGTTCAAAGTCTAACCATTTCCTAGCAACTGAGTAGCTATAAATTTGCGTTAGTTCAAAATCGTCTGCACGTAAAATTAAAAAATTAATAAAAATTGAATGAAAAATGTCACAGAA
Organism: Araneus ventricosus; assembly: GCA_013235015.1. Classification (NCBI taxonomy): domain Eukaryota; kingdom Metazoa; phylum Arthropoda; class Arachnida; order Araneae; family Araneidae; genus Araneus; species Araneus ventricosus. Next base: position 21,874 of record BGPR01014547.1, read on the forward strand.
ATAAAATTGGTATCATTAAAAAGGTACAATTGTTATCTTTAAGATGGTATAAAAATACTTTGTATCGGACAATTTGTTCCGAAGTTACAGCGGAAAAAAGGATTA
>BGPR01014547.1:21988-38976 GCA_013235015.1 Araneus ventricosus
AAGCTACAACTCTGCCAATTTTCATCCAAATCGGTTTTGTGGTTTGGTCGTGAAAGCTTAACAAACAGACAGACACACTTTCGCATTTATTCTATTATTAAGGATTAAGGATTAAGGATTACAATCGTGATGATATAATTTGATAAGATTTTTTTGCAACGTTTGGCAAGCAGAGAAATGCTTTGTTTTGATTAGGATTTTGAAAAAGAATTCCTTTGATATTTTAACTTACGTTCGACAAGCTGAGAATTTCATGGTTAATGAATTATAATAAAATTGTTAAACAACGAAAAATGCTTCACGTGGAATGTTGTTTACCAAGAGGTTTTTTTTGAATAAAGAAATATGTAAATAGAAAAAAATATTTCCTGTCATAAAACATATGTTTATTTTATTTGTTTTCAATCAATGTTAAACATTTCTCTCGCAAATATATCTATTGAAACACATCAAATTTGACGGGAAATCTCTCGAATAAAGAGACAATTTGCACCCGTCATACCATGGAGGGTGATTTTCTAGTTCTATATAATTGTAATGTAATAACACAAACAATCTGAAAAATCTAATATTTATTTTGCTTAATCGCACCTAGAGCTGTTAAAATATTCATATTGATTATTCACATTTCTGCTATTTTGCTGCCCACAGTTATATAAAGGATTGTTACAAAATTCTGTCAAACTAATTTTTTAAAAATTCGTTAAAGAAAAATTGCACGGAAATAAAACTGGTATCTCTTGAACACTAATTTTTTGAATTTTAAATTAATGAAAAAATCGATTTAATGCGTTAGTACAATCAGAGTTTATTAAGGAAAAGCATTAAAATCAATTCAGCTATAATTAAAACTCTAAACTCTTTCTTAAAAAAGAATTCTTCTTTAGAAAAGCTTTCTTAGTCAGCATTTACTACCCAACAAGCAACTATGTATCAAATTGGTAGTTCAGGGTCCAATATTTTTGTACTGCTGCGGGTTGTGAGCAATTTTTGGATCCGCATTTTATAGGTAGTGTCCAACCTATAAAAGTAGTGTGAAAAATTTAAGTATGCCAAATTTAGTCATATTACCCAATAGTAAATATCGGAAAGTCGTCGGTCAGTTGGAAAGGGATATCTTCTTTGTCTTTATCTTCAGGGATTATTTGAAAGACGCATCTTCAACTTCTAGGGTTTCTATGAACACATTGTGTGCGAGAAACGATTTAGGTTCCAAGTTCCAATGAAAAGACAAACCGTAACTGTGCTTGCTCTGAACAGTGTATATACCATAAAAAATACGTGGACGTATTCTGCAGACATCTATCAAAACATGTAGCTTATATAAGCTAATACGCAAGTCAAATTCTTGAATTAAAATTTTGATGTCGCGTAATTCGAGAAAAACGTATTTTTAAGTTTCAAGCTTCCAAAAGTGTCACTATAAGAAAATGATCGATACGCTTTTTTTTATGCTTCAACAGTTCATTTTTTGGATCTTTCCAACTGCAGAGAATTATCCTTTTTTTCGCATAAAGGGATTCAAGATCTCTTAGGCTTTTCTTTGTTCAGATCGCTGACTTCATTTTGTGGGGTGGTTTTATTTACTTCGGGGGTTCACCGCGAGTACACTGTTGAGTAAGCGGGCACTCGCTTCCCCTGGAGGTATGCTAATGGTGGGGCTCGGGGTCCCTCCAAATGTGATAGTACGTACCTCCTTCGGGAAGGATCGGGGCGTGGCAGGTGATGGTTATTAGGACTCCGGCCTCAACAGTCGAACTTCTGCAACGAATTCATTCATATGACCAGGATGCTACGGCAAGGGCGAGGTAGATCCAGTTTTTCTGGATACTTCTGCTTGCACAGTACTAATCAGGGAGTAGTCACCTCTCGTGATGTTCTGGTCGTTGAATAATTATCTTTGATTTTCTTGAAAAGCTAAGAGTCCTCGAATGAGATCTGGGAAAAAAGGGGATTTGTATTTATTCAGAACAGACATGAATCCATCCATTATAAAAGGGTCATTCTCATAAAAAATTGTACAAATAGCTAAAAAAAAATTTACAAAAGTATGTAAAATATCTTAAAAATTGCACGGCTGTTTCCATTTAAGCTTAATAAATAACCTTATATTTGTAGTCAAATTTTCTATTTTATTTTTCACTTTTTTTTTAGTTTAAAATTTTTTGACCTGCCTTCGAAGGAGACATGATAGTGAAAGGAACTTTTACATATCAAACGGAAGAATAATCGCCTAATTATTTGACAGCTTTTGTACAGGTTAATTTCTTATAATTAAACAATAAAATTAGTTATTAAAAAACAGTGCAAGAAGCATTTAAAAATAAATAGCACTTTTTAAATAATGGCGCTGACTGTGAATTAGTTAAATAATATTTACATACAATTTCAAATAAATGAAAATCAACATTTTACAGGAAAGTAATCAATTATATACTAGATTAAGAAGTAACATTTATTTATTAATAAACAATTTAGTAAGTCTCGTATTAAGTTTTTCTACTCTTCTCTTCTTAATTTGAGCATCTGACTGCTTTGTATTTTTAATTTTTGATATTTCCATTTTGTTCTAAAAATAAATTTAGCTTTTCTAGAATACAATTCCAATTTTAACTTTTTAAAATATACTAAAGAAAATCCTTAAATTTCTTAAAAAATTATCTACCAAAGAACTTTTAATTGATATTTTAATTTATCTAAATGCATGATGATTTCTGAGATTCTGTCACTTTCATTCCACGGAGGAGATAAAAACTAAGTTTTGAATTTTTAAGTGCATTAGATTTTACTTGGCTAAAGTGACACACTTATTTTTATTAAATTCGATACTAAACCTATCTAAATTTTGCATTTTAATTATTAATTAGGTTTTTCTTAACATATTTATGATGTCCACGCAGTAGACACTGAGAACTTTACCAAGCTCTAAATGGAACTAATAAATTGGAATATATTCAATAAATTCTCAATAGAACGAAAATTTTCCCTAAAAGAACAAATTGTCTTCCTCTCTTATAAACTCTTTTATGATGATTTAACATGAGCTGCTATTTATTATACTTTCTTAAAGTTATCTTGGACCATAGAGGGAAACTTAATTTTCCAGGTACAAAGTTTAAAAATCAATTCCTTAGTAAAAAATTATATATTAAAAAATATTAAATTAGACCTTAACTAGAAACTTTAAATTAGTTATCACTGAAGGAAAAAAGGTAAAATTTCTTAATTGTTAGAGTATCGGTAAGAATTATCTTGTATTTCAGATGTAGGGAAGTCCATGGAGGGTACTTTTGTGCTATATTCATTGAAAACTGAGAGCTAAATAGTAAAACCATTTTAGTAGAAACTTATTGAATAGCTTTCTTAGAACTTCAATGATACATATGAACAAAAATATTGGGACATTTGTTGCACTTCCTAATTTTTATCACCCTGGGACTGTAAAAAGTACATTTTCGTGAGAATGACACAAACGAGCCTAAAACATGAACAAACATTGATGATAAAACTTGCTTCAGTAATTTATGTCAGAAACTCGCGAATTTATATGAAAGTAGAATTTTCTTAGAATTTTAGAGTTCATGCAACTGAATAAAACCGAAATTTGCCTTTCAATTCGGAAACATTAGTTCAGCAATTTCTGGAATAAAAATTATTCGCAGTGAAATGTTTTAAACACAGTTTAAAACGTTTTTTCTAATAATCTTACAAACCTCTACACGTTTCTCGTAGAAGCTTTCGAAATCTGTGTTTACATTTGCCATAAAAGAATAACACGTAATGCACCTAGAAAAACTTTACGATACAAAAATGAATAGATTTTTTTCGAACATACCAAGTACGTATACAATATTTCAGAATGGAATTTTTTCTTTTAACACTATTATAATTTATGACTTACCAAGTCCTTGAACTAACGGAACTTCGAGATACCATCCCTTCAGAAATATTTCTCGGGTACTCCCAGGAGAGTTGGATCTGGAACAGAGAAGGTAGTCGCTTTCGCAGAAGATGGCGTCATGTCGGTATCTAAGACAATGGCATCAATAAAGGACCCAGCTTCATCTGTGCACTCTGGTCTTTATTCAGCAAATTCAAGTTGGATGTGCATACTTAATATACTTCTTTGATGTTGCGTTTGATGAAATGAACAAAACTACAGGAAGAATACAATCCTCGATATTTAACTATATTTCATCACATAGAGCATTTAGAGAAGCTTATTTTCTGCAATCTATATTAGAAGATCGAATCCTATTCTATCGATTATTACAGGATTCTAAATTATAGGACGAATTCTAAAAGAGTAGAACATTGCAAGCCGTTCTCAAAAGGAGAGCAAAGTAAAATCAAACCATGTTTCAAAAAGATAATGGAATCGGAAAAAGTCGATTTCTCAACAGCGGAAGGTTCAAGTCAACTATCTCCAACTTTGAAGTCGGGTATCCAAGTGAGTAAAGCTTACAAAGTGAAGCTAACTATTTTGGAAGAAAAAAAATTCAATATTTTATATTTACTTCAATTATTCCAATTTTACTTCTAAAATTTGTTAAAATCTAAACAGAAGTCGAAGACGAAACTTCAAATTTGTATTGGCTGTAGGGGTGAAATGCCCCAAAACATTTTGAAAAAGGTAAAATTTACTCACTGAACCACTTGGAGAGTTCTGCCTTCAACTTTCGCGTGTACTTAAACAGGGAGTTCTTTAGTTTCGTATTGTAATGAAAAGAATGGAATAAGCGCTTTGGACATCTTCTTGTTGACTTATTGGATCCAACATTCGACACCCATCTACAGTTATGGTGACACGACCATATACAGAATTTTCATTCATCCAGCCTGTTGTGTTGGAACAATTGTGTTCACATTCACACAGATAAAAATGCCCTTCTGCGAATTTTATCCAAAATTAGACACAAAAATTTCAGGTACAAATAAACTAAAATTCACTCATTAAGCTTGGAGCACTTGTTTACTGCCTCCATACAAGAACGATTCAACAAATCAGCTGACAGTTGACCAGCCCAAAGATTTGGCCCAAGATTTGATACGGATCTAAAATTTTTGTACTAAAACAATATCCCGAATTCCACTCATCTAGTGTGTTGCATTGTTGAGTATTCGTGCTCATATCCACACGGATGGGCTGCGAGGTCTTTATACCAAATTTTTCAAATTCCAAGCGTCTAGCTTGTTACGTTTTCTAGTTGTTTTTGCACACAGACAATTTCTAAATTGTTTATCGGAATCCCGAAATTCTCAAATTTAATAATTCTTCAAAATTTCGAAGTCGAATCTTGTGACTATTGTATTACATTATCAACGTGTGCTTCGTATAAGTAAAAAATAAACGACCACAATTCCAAATGCTAAGGATGAAAGCGAAAAGTTAAACCTCCAATCGCTTTTGGAGTTTCAGTTGCTACGAAAATAATGAAAGGCATGGCTAATTCCTAGCGAATATTAATTTTCCAACCTTGGTTTATCAGGATGCGTAATTGTCATATTAAAAGAAATTTAAAAAATTATATCAGTTTTGCGTTTCATGTGAAATTTTAAATTCAATCTAGTTAAAGATTTTATATTCAATTTTGCCACAAACACTTTTAAAAAACTAAGATTCGTCCGAGATAGAGTACAGAAATTATACCGAAATTTCAGTTTCGCGTCTCGTTCGGAAGTAACAATCTCTTCAAATAAATTCCAAAGTGTCAAATACCTCGATAACATCAAGATCTTACTACAATTGGTTCTCATTACAATCGGTCATTATTATCAGTTGCAATTAATAATTACTTTACATTGCCCCCACCAACATCCCCAGTTCTCGCAAACCTCACACATTTCACTCCTAGCCCACTGCCATCACCGTAGTTCACATCCAATAATTGCCACTAATATAATACCCATTGTCATAAAATAGCACTCACCGATCGTACATTACCCATCACCAACAGCCACAGTGCTGACAATCCAAACATTATCCACCTTCACTGCATTCTTCACACATTTCACGCATAAGCCACTGCCACACACCCCAGTTCATGTCAGAAACTTCTTACTGTATACATTACCCACTGCCACACTCCCCAGTTCATGTCATACACTTCTTACTTTATGCACATCATTCACATACATTACCCACTGCCACAGCACATCATTCACATACATTACCCACAGCCACAGCACATTATTCACATACATTAACACTACCACAGCACAACAATCGCATTACCCACTGCCACAGCACATCATTCACATTCATTACCCACTGCCACAGCTCATCATTCACATACATTACCCACTGCCACAGCACAGCATTCACATACATTATATTCATCTCCACAATTCAGCAATCGCATTAATCGCCACAATTCAACAGAACAACACTCGCATGAACCATTCCCAAGATGTAGCAGCACTCGCATCATACATAACCCACTCCCACGATCCATCAGCACTCACACCATGCATAATCCATTGCCCCAATATAGCACTCACATCATGCATTACCAAACGCCACGTTCCAACAGCGCTCGCCACACATTGTCCACCACAATGACACAGAATAATCGTTCCATGCATTGTCTTAAGTTCTTACACTTTCGCAATTCATAGTTCCCGCAAGCTGCACTATTACTAAAACCCACAGTTATTACTCTATACAGCAAATACCAACATAATTCTCAGTTGTAACATTCCACACCGATGACTCATTTCACACTGTCACAGAACAGCTTTCACATTACCCACTTCAGCAACCCAGAAGAACTCGCTCTATGCATTACCCATTTCAACAGACCAGCAGAGCTCATTTCATGCATTTACTCACGTCAACAACGCAACAGATCTTCTCCACGCATTACCCACTCCAGCAACAAAGCAGAGCTCACTCCATGCATTACCCACTACCATGATTCAAAATGCTCATTATCCATCTTCCACAGCACACAATCCACTACCAAAAATTTCAACATTGTGCTCGCTGGCCACTCTTCTCTCCTTTTCATCACAGCTCTCATTCTGCACATTACTCACTGCCACGATTCATTTGCCATACTTCGCACTCTGTCCATTCTAAAGACCCACATCTTTTTAAAAGCAAATACTTTATTGACTCCAATCACACTTTAACAGATGATTACACCGCATGTAGAAGATGTGTATATGTGTTGTCCTCTATATTGTTTCTTAGGCTATTCGTTTTCAACTGTCTGATTCAGGATTTCTTCGGCAAATCTTATCAGTTGACATTTAACATCTTTCTTTTTTCATTTTTTTAAAATCTTCAGCATCCTTTGTTCTTGTATCATTTCATCGCCAAGTTATTATAATATCATTTGATCTTCCAAATCTTTCTTTTGTCACTTAATCTTTGACAAGATCGTTATTTTTTTTCTTTTGAGCATCCACTGTTCTTTTATCATTTGACGTCTGAGATTTTATGTTATTATTTCATCTTCGAGATCTTATGTTTATCGTATGATCTCTGATATGTTTCCCGCGTTTGATCTTTGATTGTTTTCTTTTTTAATCTTTTATTACTCTATATTTCATCCTCGAGATCCCTAATTTCTTTATTTTTTATCTTCGAAGATTTCACTATCTTAAACTATTCTATTTTCAGCGGTTTCATTTTCATTTTTTGTATCATTTCACTTGTTACAAATTTGATTGATTTATCATCGTCGTCATCCGAGTCGGAGTCGAAATGGCCCCTGTAAAAATATAATGCAATTACTTATTTTAGAGCAGCATTCCGATCTCATTTGAACTGAATATTTATCAAATAAATAGTCCCATAGATACAACAAACAAATGATAAATAAGATGCTGAATACTAATTTCTGTTTTCTTTATTTAAAATATTTTTGATTTATAGCAGAAATTCCCGCACCTAACATTTGAAAGTTTAAGAAAAATTAAAGTAACTGGCTTCGTCACACTTTTTATACTCTTCGAGATCTTCCTTCCTTTAATATAATAATATTTTAAAAAATATAATATTGTTTATAGGCTACATGCTATCTGTAAACTGCATAATGCAAAGATTTTTCCGAACGCTTTACGGATAACTTTCGCAGGTTTTTACTTCTTGGATTATAGATGCTTGCTCAGAAAGGGTTTTTTTTTATAATGAGATTTTTAATTAAGTAAAAATTAATGATGAATGAAACTTTGAAGTTTTACCTGTATAAATTCGAATAATATTATTGCTCATAAACCATTTTAAAATTCAAGAAATTAACTTTTCATTGATACTAATTTTATTTCAGCCTAATTTTTCTCTACTTTTAACACATTTTTAAATATATTTCACAAAAATACTTATCATTGCTTTAGTTTCTACGTTATTACTAGTTGCGAAACTATTAAATACATATTTTGTGTGCGCGTTATCTTTACTATAATAATTAAGAGCAAATTTTTAAGAATAATAAAATAAAAGAATCAATCCTAGAATATTATCATGCTACGATTTTTTGGAATAGAGGTTAATCTTCTCCAAATATTTTTCACTATCATTGATATCGATCTAAATTGTACAAATTCTTAAAGTGTATGAATCGATAATTCACTTACCTTGCAGCGGCCATGGAAATCGATTCGCTTATAGCCCATTTCATTTGTTTATCAAAATCATCCTAGTAAAGAAGACAAATTATTAATAAAATATCTTGAAACTTTCTTTAATAGATGTAATCGGATATTTTAAACGTAGGAGTACGTTCCTCCCATTGGGGTCTCCGGAAGGAAATTGATTCACACGCCCAAACGCCACAAAACTTGGTATGGGAGATCCTCTATATCTCGGTAACTACATACGTTAAAAAAATAACTAATGTCTTATTTTAGAGATAAAGGTTAACAACAGAAGTTACAAAAAAATTAAAAATCGTAATTGTAGTTCAGCGACTACTGAGTCGCAAAATTGGGCAAAAATACGCATGAATTCTTAACGCGATCCTCTATATCTCGGTAACTACATATCTTAAAAACGTAACTAATGTCTTATTTTAGAGACAAAGGGTAACAACAGAAGAAGCAAAAAAAAACTTACTTAAACTTAAAAACTTACGAGAAACAAAAGAGTCACGCGAGTAAAGCAGTCCCACGCCTTTAACATCAGCGGCTGTTTGAAAAGACAGCCTCCCGTCATTTTTTTTCTCTTTTGGCTATTACTCAAAATTAAAAATAAAGTTTTGTTTTAATAACTACAATAAAATGTCAAAAGAATTAAAGGCTTAAATTAAAACTCTACCGATACTGAAATTACATGCTGTGTTTCACTATAAAGAAGAGGAAAGAAGGAAGGAAAGCAATGAATTGACTTGAAAAATGAATAACTCATAGAGAAGAAAATTTTTAAAAATAGCGGACATTTTTATTCCTTAGCTTCTGTCAATAATTAAATAGCATTTATTGAATTCTCAACTAAGTTACGGACTGACCTACTGAACATGACACTCTACATATTTTGCTATGCTGTGAAACATAACTGAAAAAGTGTCATGTTGTGTAAGTGTACAAGGAACTCAAATGCAGAACACTTCCGCTGGCTGTGGTAGTAGATATTGGCCTCGGGGCCGAGGATTCCAGGTTCGAAACCCAATTTCACTGAAGATCCGCTGTGTATGGGGCCTGTTGCGCGCTAAATCATACGTAAGGGGCAAATCGTCCTCGCGCTGGTGTGGTGTGGAATTTTAAAGAGCCAGCTCAGGTGTCGTCCTCCTCATGTGATCGCGGTTCAAAAGTACGAGGACCGTCACAAAATAGTCCTCGTGTTGCTTCAAAACGGGACGTTAATATAACTAAACTTAATTATTTCGTGCCCGACAAGTAGAGAAAGTACTCTACACGCATTATAAGATGGATTGTACGCTAAAATTAATCACATTCTAAAACTTGGCCCGAGACATGTGGCAGCTGCCACACTGTACTCATGGTTCTGTGACCTATCCTAGATTGAGCAGTCATGTATTTCGGCGTAACTTCAATTCTGTCTTTTCTATTTAATTTTGAGTAATTTAAATATTAGTCAATAAAAATAATAATAAAATTATTTTGATTTAGTGTAGGTAAGTTTGAGAAAGAAATTACTGATTTATAATTAATTTTGTTTCAAAATAAAGCTTTAAAATAAATGTCTCCATGTCGAATATTTTTTCTTGCATTCCTTACTCTCGTTTATGATGCTAAATTCGTTTAAATGCGACTGTGCAGTAAAAATTATGAGACTTTCAAGTTAAAATAAATACACACGTAGGAATGTTACTTTCTCATTCATTTACGGAACAATTTAATTATACAATATTTTTTTAATAAATTTTTATTTATCAACATTTTTCCTTTGTTTTTTAAATTTATATTCTCATTTAAAAACTCGCGAAAAAAAATTCTGCATGAGAAAAACGATTAAAACCTGACTTTTATTATCTCTGTAAGGGAAGCAGGTGCTGTATTCCTGACAGCAAATTCCTCCCTTCACAAAATGTAGAGCCGAGAGAATGCACATGATTATAGCGCATGCGCATCAGCAGAAATCGGTACTGTTTTCCCGACAGCACCTTCTTATCACAAACTGTGGAGCAGAATGAATGCACTTTGATACTGCGCATGCGCAGAGGGAGAAATCGGTGCTTTTTGGATGTTTTCTCTCTACGACGGGAGGCATAACGTTTTCCGCTGCGTTTCACCTGAACATTAAAAGATCTGAAAGGAATGTTATTAGATTGTTGCTGGATTTAGATATCGTGTGCAAAACTCAAAAAATCCCTTTTCGGCAAGCTTGAAGGCAAAGGTAGATTCCTTTACGTTAATGTTACAAAAGTCATGAAATATTACATATTGATCAATACAGACATAGCCAATGACTTTATTGTTTCTACGCATTCCAATATTTACGCTGTGATTCTGTTTTCATGTCATTTAATTTTTTGCTATATCAAGGTTTTATCATTCTATTTTTCATTCCAAAAAGTTATGACAGATTTATTGGTCAGTACATTGGTCAATTTTTTTTTTTAATATCTCAACACATAATCATTCAACAGGTAGGAGTCATAAAGAAATAAACATCTCAGCAGTGCAAATATCTCCTAGAGAACATTAAACCAGCCTATCTGAAACAGTAACAAGAAATTGACTCTTGGCACGAATGAAGAAAGAATCTAGATTTAAAAATTAATTTATTTAATCTAGGTTACAATATAATTGTGCGAACATTACTTTGCCATATGGTAAAATCACATGACATGGAAGCACTTAAATACTACTAAAATGGGCTCATTTAGAGTACTCCCTGGTTACAGAGATAATAGTCACTAAATTCTTAACATATAAGAGAATAAAATTATTAAACATTGTGTTTGGCAAATCTAATACGTGTTTTTAAAGCATAGGATATCAATGCAGCCAATTTGAACAGTAAATTTAAATCTCCATCCACGGTTAAAACCAAATACTCAGGCAGAAAATCCCAAACAATTTTAAAGTTAAGGAGATATTTTTCAATAGTAAAAAGGATAAAGGAAACTCTTATTTAAATATCTATCGTTTTTGGCTACTTTATATTGATTTTATTAAACAAATCATGGTCCCGCCATGTTTAGTTAAATATCAAATTAAAGTATTCTGTCAAAAAACCTATTATCAAATTAACTATTGAAATTATTTGATTAATTAAAATTAACTATTTACTTAATTAAAGTTAAAAATTAATTGTTACAAAACTTCACTAAAACCTTTTTCATGGCTCATACTATATGCCAGTAATCTTTATCTTATAATTATCTAATAATTATATTAATTTAAATAAAAGTCACTTTGGCTATATATGCATGTTCCACATCTCCTAAACCACTGGACTGATTTCAATCAAACTTTTCAAACTTTTTATTTAAGATAAGAGAAAGGTCGCCTTCAACTTTTCAAAGCCTAAAAGATGCTTAAAATTTCATTTAATTAATAATTAAGCAAGGCATTTTTCCGCGATGTCTTTCATTTCCATAAATTTGTTTCTCTCATTTTAATATTTTTTTCAAAATTAATTTTAAACTGAATTCGTAACAATATTCTTGTTGATCAAAAATAATACGAAGAACTGTTTCCAGAAGGAAGAATGCTAAAAGAAAATTTTAAAAGTAGACGATTTAATAATTTATATCGGGACCAGCTATTGATTTATTTTCACGCTTTAAATTAATGAATAATTAAATCGTTAATTTAATTGTTTCAAAATATTCATTAAAACCTTTCATTGACTTTAGTAATTGTTAACAAAATTTAAAGTACCTATATAACAAATAATAACGTATGAAGAAAACGGTTGTTTTTAAAAATCCTCTGGTTCAATTGATATTCTCAATTTAATTGGAAGCGTTTTAGATCAGAAAAGGAATTTGTGTATTATAATATTTATAACATAGTAATTTTTACATTGAAAATATTAAACATGAAAACATTTTAATCCGGATCAAAGCCAGGTTTATCAATTAACAGTTATAATTAACAAAATGTAACAAAGATATTAACTATAAATTAATTAGTCATAAATTAATTATATATTATACCGTATAAAAAGTGAAAGTAATTGCGGTTGATGGGAACTCATAACTTCTAAGTAATTCTTGCTGTCAAAAATCTTTCAATATAAAAGTAGTTTATGATAAGGTGATAATTCCCCTAATTGAAATTTTCTTTTTATCTTCTTAACGAAGCTATGGGGAAATGATAAATTGGGGGGGAGGTATTGAATATCGCTTTTCAGCTCATAAGTTATAAGTAATTCTAGCAGACAAAAAACTTTTAGTATAAAAGTTGGTCGTTATCATAAGGTGATAATTCGCTTAATTGAAATTTTTTTTTCTATCTTTAGTCGTAACAGAGCTATGGGGAAATGATAAGTTGGGGAGGGGATTGAAAATGGCTTTTTAGATCATAATTTCTAAGCAATTGTGGCTATCAAAAAAGTTTCAATACAAAAGTTGTTTGTTGTGATAAGGCAATAATTCGCCTAATTTGAATTTTCTTTCTATCTTGAATCGTAAGGGAATTATGGGAATATGAAATTTTCAGTCCCCCACCATTTCCACCCCCTTTTAGCTGGTTAGCCCATCTGTGAACTCGGCAGAGATTTTCACTATCCTTACAACATATCCCAAGATGGTTAACTTTACATCAAAAGTACTCCAGTTATCGTGTTCACAAGATAACATGGGAAAAAGCGTTATATATATTGTTGCACAAAATCTTACCGTGGGTGTATGGTGTAAACAGTCCAACACGCAGGATAATGGAGAATGAAGGTTTATTTACAAATATACAGGAAAACACGTAGCACAGGTACAGGAAACAATAGTCCTTGCACAGATTACCAATGTAAATAGACAACAATTCACAGGTAATGGACACAGGACAGTTCAGCACTTTGATATCCAACAGCACAAACAGTCAGCAAATAACTAGTAACGACAATAACAGCTCAGCTCAAAAAGCTGATTAGCTCATACAGCAGATAGAACTCCGAAGACGTTTACGCTTCACAGTAACCAGTCGTTCAAAGACGCTGCTGTCGTCCAAACGCGGTCTTATATACTATCCCCGTTAGGACGTGACGTCACATAGAATTTTCATGAAAATCCTAGATCTCGGCCCCTAATAGAAATATCGAGAAAAGGATTGCATTTTCGAGAATAATCTATTTGTCGCCAAGGTCGCCAAATTTGTCGCCAAGTCGCCAAAATGGTCGCCAAGTTTGTCGCCAAGGTCACTCCATGCTTCACCTTGTAAAACCCTCTTCCCAACCATAAGACCTGCATTGCTGGGAAGTGACTTTCCATGACTGTAACACTGCTCCCCTCTTCAAAGACTGACGTCCCGGCAGTCTCATTACACCGAACTGTGATCCGTAGCCCGGTAGGGGGTTAGCCGATTGATGTGAATTACTTTTGGCTTGGCGTTAGGTGACCTCTGAACTCTGTAGATGACATCGTTTAGTTTCTTTACGATAGTATAAGGTCCTTCCCAGTTCTGCTGTAATTTCGGGCTCAGACCTCTCCGTCGCTTCGGGTTATACATCCAGACTTGGTCTCTCTCCTTAAAATGATGGCCGGTTGCTCCGGAATCGTAGCGAGTCTTCATTCGTTCACTGGCCAATTTAATTCGCTCTCTGGCAAACGCATGTACGCTTTCCAAACGTGCCTCTAAATTATTCAGGTATTCATTCGGCGAGGAAGGCGTATCACTTGGTCGTCCAAATAGGATATCACATGGCAATCGCAGTGTTCGACCAAAAAGCATATCTGCTGGAGTGCATCCGGTCGCTTCATGGTCTGCGCTCCTATAGGCCAAGAGAAAGAGTGGTAAATGTGTATCCCAGTCAGTCTGATTCTTCGATACAAACAAAGATAGATGGTTTAAAATCGTTCGATTAAACCTCTCGACCATGCCATCGGACTCAGGATGTAACGCCGTCGTTCGAGTCTTCAGAATTCCTAAAAGTTTGCAGAGCTCAGTAAAGAGAGCGGAATTAAAATTTGTACCTTGATCCGAATGTAATATCATAGGTACGCCATACCGCGAAATCCATGCTCGAACAAGTTCTTCAGCCACAGTAGAGGCTTCCTGATCTGGAATGGGGATTGCCTCTGGCCATTTGGTAAAATAGTCCATCAATACCAGTACATACCGATTGCCCTTTGTCGTTACAGGAAGAGGTCCTAAAATATCCAAAGCCATTCTTTCGAAAGGTGCGCCCACATTATAGCGCTGTAAACGGCCTTTAGTTCTTGTTTTGGGTCCTTTTCGGGCTCCGCAAGCGTGGCATTCTCTGCACCATTTTTCGACGTCGGCGCGAAGTCTATCCCAATAGAATCGCTCTCGGGTTTTGCTGAAAGTTTTCATAACTCCAAAATGGCCTCCACTTGCGCTGTCATGAGTCTCTCGCAGAACTTCTTGAATTCTGCTTTTCGGGAGAATTAGTTGCCAGCGACAAGAACTTCCATCGTCACTCTCCCACTTACGATATAAAACACCATCCTTAAGGTGTAAGGAGTTCGAATTTCGCTCTAAAGTTAAACGCTTAAAGCTCTACAACCAAATAACATGGTGAGTTGGCTTTAGATTCATTTAACAGAGTAAGGTAGACATTGAAGTTTGCAAAAATAATTTTAAAATTTTTAATTACGGTTTAGTCACAGTCGAGTGGCAAAGTTGGTGAAAATCAAGGAGAATTTTACATGGACAGAATCACATAGTCACATTAGACGAATAGTCACTATAGACTATAGAGTTAATAGTCACATAGAGCTACTTTAGTCACAGAAAGCCACAGTTGAGTAAGGTAAGCAAGTCTACGCCCCTCAATCCCAGAGGCCGTTTCGCACAGACAGCCACCCGTCGAATTAGCTTCCTTGTATATCCGGAATAACAATAAATACCATCATTTGCGTTTTCGCTGCTAACTAATAAAATAAATATTTCTAAAAGTATAATACGGCATTTTTTTCTATAAATCACACTTGATTTATAGGAAAGAAAGAAATTATATCTAATCCCGAATTTTAACTCAACCGACTAGGTATATGAATTTGGTCTTAACACGACAATTATAAATTTAGATTAAACCTCCAGCAAGCGCTTATTCAGGAGATACTTATATTGTGCGTCGCATTACATAGTAAGTCCAATTTTTATTTATATAAACGTTGTTTAGTACAAAGCTAATAAATACAGATTTGCAACATAAATAAAAGTTTCATTTATTTTTGTAAAACAAGATATGTAAAACGATGCATGATATAAATAAGTGGTACATACGTGCGATTGCTGGAAGATCACATATTTGACAAAGTTAGTCAACAGAATATGTATTATTCCGAAATTCACACTCGATTGCTTTCACTGTATTAAAAAAAAGATCATACTAAGGAAGAATTACTAGAAAATCGAGAGTCACATTTCCAGTTAACCCTCTGACTAGAATATCTGTCATTATTACCGCTAAATCCATTAAGCTTCATACGACCATGAAGAAATATTTCCAATCATACAATATATTTTCCCCTTAAGCATATTAAAATAAGCTTTTTTTGCTAAAATCGTGTTCTGAATATTCTCTTCAAGTAATTGACCAATAATGTCCCTGTCTCAATGATAATAAAAATTGCGGTTTTCTGAAATAGCGGACATTAAAGGATGCCCCTTATAACCGAGTACCCAAAAATGCTCCGAGTAGAGGGTTTATGAAGCAGCCATGGAGAGGGACGTGAGCACAATTTATACAGCATATTTCAAAATTCGTGAAAAATTCTGTAAAGGATGGTAAAACAACAAATCTGGTATAAGAATGTAGGGCGGAAGTGAAGCGTTGGGGAGCAAACTGAAGAACTAAATACGAAAAGAAACAAAAATTTACTACTTAATTATTTAAAAAAGCGTCTCTATAGAAATGTGTACAATAAATCCTCAAAATTGCGTTAACATTAAGCAAGAGAAGCCCAATATAAAGAAATTATTATTATACAATTTTGTTTATTTAAAAATATTTTAATTGTGAAAATTAGATAATAGCTGTTATAATAATGAATTTTAAAGCACTGGAAACGTATTTTACATTTTTAAGTGGTATAAAAAGTGGTGGATTTCTGATAAAAATTGTTTCAGGACTAACTGGCCCAAATTTTCGAAAAGTGTATTGTGTTTCTTTCTTTCTTATTACTTCCAATTTTTAAAACAGAGAAACGAGTTCCAATTTATCAGGATCGATATTTATGAATAATGAATTTGGTAAATCTAAATCAAGCGATTTTTTATCGATTGAACGTCACTCTCTATTTCTATTAACAAAAAAAAATTCAGTATTAATTCTTCGTTTCCGCCCTAGATCAATAACCTCTTAAAAATTAAGTAAAAAAAATTCTTCCTTTTTAAAGCATGGACATTTTTTTATGAAATGAAACTTTAAAAATACAAAGTTTTCACCTTTA
>BGPR01014548.1:0-38973 GCA_013235015.1 Araneus ventricosus
AACATTGACATTCAGCATTTAGATAGAATTTCATGTAATTATAAAATTCGAAAGTTGAGGAAGTTGCCATGTACAGATAGCATGATTTTTAAGAAATTAAAAAAAATTAAAAATTAATATTTTATGCCTGTAACTTCATTTTTACTCTCATAGAGTTGAATAATTTTTATTTAGTTCGATTAAATTGATAATTTTGGTTCGGATAATCCATTTGTGAATATACTTACTTACAAAACTATAATTTTTGTCATAAGTATTAAATGAGTACATATTGCAGAATGCCCTGCAGATGCCAATGGATTTACATCAATCATTTTTAAGATCAATTTGCGCCTTTAAACTCAATAAAAGTAGTTTATATTAGTTTATTTAAGTATTCTAGATTTTCTTATCCATCTTCCATAATTCATTTGTCATTCTACTAATGACATATAATTAGGGAAAAAACGTAGTTTATTTTGCTTCATATTTAAAACCCAATTCTTAAAGTGGGAAGTAAAATTAGATTGGAAATTTCGTTTCATTGAAGCATTCTCTTGAAGAAATATTTACTGTTTTATGACAGTTCTGTCCTGAAAAAATACGATAGAAACCCTATGGAATTCAAAAGCACTTTGTTATTGGTTTCCATCAAGTGACAAATTCACACCATTCATCACAAGGAGAATGTTGCGCACAGAATTTATAGCAACGATATATATTTTCACTACCTTTCCGGTCATTCTACTTCCAGATAAATATTGGCCAACTTCAAATTCTTTCTCGGAGATTGATGATGCATAAACAAAAACAAAATCTAAACAAAGTGCAAGAATATAGCAATCTAGAATTTTCTCAGTGCTTCACCTAGAATACTGAAACTCATACTTTGTCATAAATTGGATAAGTATTGAAAGTAGAAACTGTGATAAAATATTGAACAAAACTAGTTTCGACATAAATGCGCTTTTGAAAACTCAAGCAAATTTTAGATGGAGTGTATTACTGCCCCGGTTGTCGAAACGTGCTGAACATTTTTAAAAGAAAACATTCAATAATATTGAGTAAAAAGAAACCTATCATTTTTCTGTTGACTTTGAAAAGCAATTTACCGAGTTTTCTGATAAAGAAAATGTGGCCAGAAAATTTGGAAACAATATCAAAACTCTGGCTTCCGTCAAAAAGAGACAAATGAAAAAAGAGCTTGGTGGATATTTTCTGCGTTATTTCGTAAATGTTGTGTGTTGAAGCAAAGTGAAGTTTAAGAAGTATAAACTATTATCTGCATATATATCGAATTCTTTTTCAAAGAATTAACAAGTTTAAAACAAATCCAATTACTTAGTAACGAATAATGCAAATAATAAAACAAAGCGCAATAACATAAATATTTAATTATTTACATTAATATCAAAAATAAGATAACATTCTGAGAAATCGGTTATTTGTATTCAAGACATGCTACGCTCTTTATATTTTACTTTTTAAAGCACAAATTCCTTTCTGTCATTAAATATTTCCCATCTGAAAGTTAATAAAATTCTTTTACTCAAAAACAGTTTTTTATTTTATAACAAATTAAATCTACTTTTGTGAAACAAAAATCAAATTAGTATCTTCAAACAAAGACATTGTGAATCTCTTTAAATAACAAGTCGGATTTGCTTTTTCTATATAGCGTCGAATAAAATTATGAATATTTGATAAAGTATTTATTTCTTGTTTTCATTTATTTTTACCACAGCTCTTACATAAAGGAAATTATGTTAAGCAAATTACACAACTTTATTGGGATAATGTATTTTCTGTATTGCTTTTGAAGACCATGTTATGTACCTTAGCATTTTAAGAAGACTGTAAATTGCATTAGAGATTTAATTCACATACATATAAAGACGGTTACTTATTATCAAATAATTGCAAATATTCGAATTTTATGTATAGTTTAATATGCTTTAATAGTTTATGATTGGTCATTTTTAAAAATTTCATACGCAAAAAATATTTCTTTAAATAAATTAATCTTATCTGTTAATGACGTAAAAATTAATTTGTAGGGCAAAAGTGTAAAATGACATTTTTTCCATTTGAATTCTGTAAATATTGTCTAATGATGTCATTATATTTTTAAAAGTTTCATTTATTTCTGAATTTTTATCGCATTTTCTATCGATTCTTACTATGTTATGCACGCATTTGGGAGTTTTTAAAGTAGATCTAAATATCAAAACGAAATAATGTCTTATAATGCACTTTAAAATTATTCGATAAAATTATTCTTGCAATATTCGTATAGTTCTGCCTCTTACTTTACATACATTTAACTGGAAAATGACTAAAAATAAAATATTTTGTACATATTATTAGAAAGATTTGGGATTTTTTTGGATATAAGCTTAATATTTAATGCTATGTTTTAATTGTTTTTGTCAGTATGTTTTAATTCCGCTAATATGTTACTGGACGTGAAATGTGCCGCGCCATATTAATATAGAAATCAAATGCAGATTTTGCATGAGGAATCCGAAAGTGAAGTTGGGGCCGACAATCTGCAATTAGACGTTACATGACGCGGGCAGTTACTTGACTTCCTTAGTTGCCCCTTTGTAGATAACCATAACCACAGTCACCCCGACCTGCCTAGGCATACGGGAAAATCTGAATGGTGGCCGTTGCAATAGAAACGAGTACTGAGGTCGGATCCTAATGGCCAACACAACCTCACGGCCCAACCCCTCCCGTAGGAGGTACGTACTATCAATGGAGGGGGGACTGCGCCCCCCATTTATGTATCCCTAGGCGGGCGAGTTCCTTCATATGAAACCTGAGCAACCCATCCACATTTCGTGGTGCCCACATCAGTAGGGTAACCCCTTTGTAGATAACGAACAGAACAGATGCAAGGCCACTGAAATAACATGGGTTAAACATCTATCACAATTTGAAATTTAAAATATCTTTATTAGGAAGCAATGAAAATAAAATTATGCATAAGATATTTAATTGAAATCAAAGTCGAAACGGCTAGTTTAAATTAAGAAAGCGAAATTGTTGGAAATAAGATTTGAGAAAACGTTTAATGGAATAGACTAGAGTGATTAAAGCATATAATAATGAAAAATGTAAACTGCAAATACCTTCAAATATTTCTTTCATTAGAAGCGCAAACTCACAACTGAAAAAACATTTTTTATCATGCGAGCGCCTAATTAGTTTGATCTTATAGCTTTCAAATTAAAAAAAAACCTTTTAAAGTGAATGAACCGTACATTTTTGTGTTTGATCAACTCTTCAAGACTTATGATAAAACACTCAGCTTTCATCTTGATCTTAAGTGACTGCTGCACCATGAGTGTTTAAGAAAATAGTCATATAAGTACGAATTAATAATTTAGATAAGTACGAATTATCTTATTTTTAATTGAAAATGAAAAAAAAGAAATATCCAAATACACCGCTTAGAGGATTTAAAGCATTTAAACATAAATTATATTCATATAACATTAATCTTATAGTTTTAACTGAAACTCTTTATTTCTGAGAGTGTACTGTGTCAGCACACAGAATATGCAAAAGCTGTTAAAGCTCTATAGCTATAATTTCTGAGCTGAATCCTCCTCCCTTCAATTCCTTGATAGGTTCTTTCCATTTTTTGAAAGTTATTACGTTATTTCCTTTCCTTTTTTATGATGTCAAGCTAGTTCATGTGAGTAAAAAAAAATGTTTCAAAATTGTCTAAAGATTGGATATCCTTCAAAATATTTGAGATATTTTTGGAATCATTTCAAAAAATGGAAAGTTAGATGTATACCTTAAGACATTCTTCTTAAATTTCGCAACAAAAAAACAGAGTAAAATGCTTAATGCAACAGTGTGTCGTTTTGCTTTTTGGAGATAAAATTACTTTTAAAAAATGTAGCAGTTTATGTACCTCATTCGAAAAAAATGCTTTTCATTTAAAAGGAGTATTTAATGAGAAATTTTTCCATTCTTGTATTTTCAGGCAGAGAAATATTTAACACAATTGATTCCGACGGTCGAATCTATCTACGTACACCAATCATGAAGTTTGCCCATAATGTGCCATCAGAAATATCAAATGTAAGCGGCTTATTTTCTTCTAGAGCAATATTAATGAACAAAGAACTGCGTTTCGAGATTTTACCGTTCACATGTCAATGCTCTGTATATTGGGATATCTGTGAGAAATTAACAAGAAAATGCAAAAACTAAAAATAACCACACAAACAATTTTTGGTTTTTGATCTCCATTTTTATCTAGTTCAAAATTCCATGGTTCTCGATGATGTTTCAGAAATTCTGGAGTCTAATATATTAATACTGTAGTTTAGCGGATTTGTTATATTTATTTCTCTATCCCTAGCATTAAATATTTTTAGAAATATGTTTTACACATTTTATTTGAAAAATATGGTGCCTAAATTACACAAGGATACTTTTTTCACACCATATCGCAAGAAACGTACATACAGCTGTTGCACGTGTGGGGTCTTAATGATTTTAAGTAGATATATGATGTTATTTGCACATTGATGTAACTTGGTCTTAGACCAGTTATAAAATCTGCCATTAATAAAATATTTTATACAATTAAGATTTTCACGCATATTTTAAAATATTTATTGTTTAGCGTCTTTAAAGTAGATAAGAGTGATTTTTTTGCCGTAGAAGTCCATTTCAAAACCTCAACCACAGTAAAACACGAAAAATGCTAATGCATTTTTGAAACTAGGAAAATTTGTGATCTTCTATTATGTCGGAGAAGCATGTACTAAACAATAAGTGAAAATGTTATTATAGATTTAACAGATCGTTCCATTTAATTTTCATTATTCGGATAATCATTATAAAAGGCTATGAATTTGAAGATGGAAGATTTCGCGATATGCTTAGAATATTATTGAAGTTTAATCAACCTTCTATTATCAATTTAAGGTTATAAAAGAATTTTTACAATGTATAAGAAAACATTTTCAGCGTAGCAGTGGAGAAAGTAGAATTAAATAAACCTTACAAAAAATTCCTTGGACAAATCCATTAATCATCAGTTTTATCGATACTGTTCAACAGTGGTATGAGAAAGAAGCCATGTGTTCCATTTTAAACCATTTGTCATGAGTGACCATGTATCTTTTCATCACCAATAACACTCGAAACATTTTTATAATTCATTGTTAAACGACAAGTTAAAGCATAATCAATCTCAAAATAACCTGCGTATTTATTCATTTTTTTTCGTGTAGATAAATTTATCAGTAATTAACAAACATATATACACCTAATTTCACCTGTATTTACAGATATAAGTAAAAAAAATCTCTTGAAGCTTTTCTGATCATTAAAATAGGTGATATTTCAACTGAATATTTCTATAGAATATTCAGATGAATACAAGATATGCTGATCTTAGTTTCAAAATTAGAGAAATTGGTAGCACATTTTCAAAACAATTAGGGAAATAGGTAACAAGAATTGAATTAAAAATAATATTTAACGATTGATTATTTTTTGCTAAATTTATTTATCAGCTATCAGTTATTTTTAATCAAAATACCTTCTATTCCTTTCTGGTTGCAGCTTTTGATGAGAATTTAATTATTTTACGAAATTCAACAGTTTAGATAATTTTTTCATTCATTTTCACTTCTTTACGTTTCGTCGTTACGAAAAATTATAAATTTAGATAGCTCAGAAAATTTGATGAATAATATTTCAAAAGTTAACAATCGACAAATGGTAAAAGAAAAACATAGAAACAGTTAGAGTGCAAAATATTAATGAATCTGATGACTTTTTTAGCTCAGAACATTACATGAAAAATATTTCAAAAGTTAACAATCGACACATGGAAAATGTAAAACATAGAAACATTTAGAATAAAAAATATGAATGAATCTGATGAATTTTTATATTTTATTTCAACTTGCGTTGAAAATTTCAAGAAGACTACGGAGAATAAATCAAAATTTCTGTATGAATAGTCCGCGGATTCCATTCCGATCGAAATTCCAATCTAAGAGAATATATTATTTATTTATTGATTTTTTATAAAAAGATATTTAGAACCATTCGCATCAAAATGTAGACATGTATTAAGGATTCTTTCGAACTCTTCCTTTCCGTTTATTAATTTTCATGAAACTTGAAAAGTGTCTGAAAATTATTCAGGCATTTCAACATTATTTCATATAAACTTGAATATCTGGTGATGAAATAAATTAGTTATTACCGAAGGTAATTCAAATGATTTGCTCTATTGCTCCGTACTGAATATATTCAGAGCTATTTCCCATTATGAAACTTATTTTTACATCGCAGCATCCATTTTCTATTATTTCAAATTCAGTTACATGCATAAAGTGCAATTTTTAATCGAAAATACCTCAGTTGAAAGCTTATTTTTAATACAAAATAAAGATGCAGAGAAAACTAATGCCTTTGTATCTCTTATGGATTCTTAAATTAAAATTACCAGTTTATGCGTGATGTGGTTAAAGGTTATAAAGCCCTTTTTCAGATTAGAGCATTTCCCTTTGGAGGAAAATTAGTATGCTTAAACTTTTGGCCCTTCAAACGAAAAGTATAATTTATATTCATTTAATTGTAATTCAGTTTAGTATGACCCAATATATGAGGCAGAATCAAAATTAATCATATCAATATGATCGATAATTAAAAAAAGATATATATACAATTAAAATTTAATTGATGTTTTATCTTTTGAAATTTTTTGCTGATAAAAACCTAAAGCTTAACCCTTTATAAGGCAGCGGTAAAAATTCTTACTACCAACTTCATCCATTTTTATATTTATTCTTAAGGTTGATATAAATTCTCGCAAATTTTTCGATGAAACAAAAACCAAGAAGTTCTTTTCTCAAATCATAACGAAGTGTCTGGACTTGATAATTAATTATTAATTATCAAAATTTATTAACAAAAAATTAATGTCCCCGAATGCGCTGAATGAATTTCTTTTCTTAAATAAATCTCAATCCCAAAACCATTTTACTATAAAACTATAAGAAAAATGGCCCTTTAAAGAGTTAATAAAGTCATACAAAAGTATTGATCATATAGCTATGGGTTTGTTTCGGAAAAAATATTTTACTTGGTAGTCCTACGGTTTAATCATAATTAGAAACTTCTGAAAATATAAAAAAATAGGACATAAAAAGAAACAAAATCTGAAATCAAAATTAATAATAACGTTCCTTAATTTTTGAGATGTATTTTACTGCGCTCATTCATTCATTTTTCACTTCATGCTTTAACTAAAAGTTTTAAGCTAAATGTTCTGAAATGACTTGTATATTAATTATGAAAGATAAATAAAAATAGTTTTATGAATTTATTTCACAAAATATAAAATGTAATATTTGTGGAATTAAAATTTTTGTATTTAGATGGTCATTTTCTGAAACACAATAAAAAATATGTTGCACAAACGTTTATCTAAAATAATTTTCATTTATATTCTTATAAAGCAGTCCTTCTTGAAATAAACTAATAATAATTTTTTTAAAGTTACATTTTTTTCTTTTTATTTATAGTAATTTCTCTCTCAAAAAGAAGCTAGAAATACGTGTTTTTTAATGTTTGAATAGTTTAGGGTCTTTATGTAATGAAATTTAGTGCTAATTCCTTTCATATGCATATGAACTTCTGTTTCTTTCACAGAAAGTATGTATTTTTTAAAACAGATTTCTTAAAAACGCAGTATTATTTTTTTCAAAAATGGATTGCACTAGGAAAAAAAAACACACATAGGTGTATAAAAGAAATTCCATTTCTTATGTAATAAAAATTCCGATGGTATTGAAAATCCTTTTCTTTATTACGCGTAGAAACATTTTGTTTTATATTGATATTTTTATCCACATCTGCTATTTTTGAAATATTTAAATGATTACCATTCTTTTAGCTGTCTAATTACTTCCTTCTTTGCTAAAACATAAGTATATCAGTTGATGCAGAGATAAGTTTGATTTTACCCATGATTTATTTTTAGTTTGTTCCCTCTAAAACAAAGAAAGTGCACATAAGACAATTGACTTAAAAAGAGGCACTTACCTTTGACGGAACAAAGGGCATCCGTTGCGACAACACGTGATGTTTGAATCCTTCTTCCCCCGATGAAATATCCACCACCCCCTAAAATTTGGGGATCCGTATAACTAGAAAGTCTTCCACAAACAGGCTAGAGTTCATTGAAAAAGGAAAACATAAGTCCGATTGATTTTTCTCCCTTCTCTCCTTTTTTCACTGCTCACAGAGAGTTTTTCCCGCAGTTTTTATTTTACTTTTTTCGGTTGTTTTTTCTTATAAAACAAGTCTTGGAGCACTTAAACCACGAAGCATATAGGTCCGCGGCTCTGATGGACTGCAAAGATCCTTCCTGTGCTCAGTTCGCAGGATAAACAACGCGCAGGCGCATCATTTGCGTTTGCGCTCAACAGAGGGCGCAGTCCGGCAAACAAGACAGTAGCTAAAATGTGAACACCGATTCATTTTCACTTGGTTCCTTAGATGAACAATTTTTTATTCGATTATTTTCTTCAGTTTTTCTTGGAGCGAAAGGATAGTCTGCGAACAACAGAGTTAAAAGCACTCACAAATAAATATATTGTAAAGAATTCATTACATCAAAGCGATATTTGTGGCTACATAAATTAGAATTGAATTAGTGTGGTTTCTAGAAATGCAGATTAATCACTGAAAAGCTAAAAAAATAGAAAACATGTCCTCTACAGATGTATTATCATTTGAGGTTTGGATACATTATACTATTGTTTCCTACACTGACTAAAATAAGAGCTATTTTTTATCGTTTTCCGCTATCTGTAATTAACTGTGTATGTTTCAATGTTGATATACAATCCATAATTAATATTTATTAAGTATTATACGAATGAATTCATGGATAACAGATGTGTAAAAAATTTTATTGAATCTTATTAAAATAGTAAATGTCCTCCTAGAGCTATTTTTAGCCTTATGAGAAACCTTTAATTGGGATCCATAGATACAAATGTTTTGACTTTAATTTTGCTATGTACTCACGTAAGTATTGTTGTAAAGTTTCCAAACTGAAACTAAAGTTTCGTCGAAGAGTATCAACACAATCGCTATAACAAATATTGTTTATCAACATTTTATTAACTTTTTTTATAAACTATGTATTGACAAAAAAATTTACGGTTAATTGAAATTTTGGTTGTCCCAGAAATTTGATAAGTTAATGTCTTTTTCGTATAAATTCTTTGTTTCATAAGTAATTTCTTTCCAAACCCAGCAATTTCTTCTTTTCATCGAGTCTTCAAAAATCCTTCTTTATTTGAGTTTCCTTCTGACATACATTCTACCATTCCAATATTCCAGTGAAGAAAAAGAAAATATCAGTAAACTGGAACTACACTCTTTCTTCATATCAGCTAGTAGGTTTAGTCTAGG
The DNA here is from genome assembly GCA_013235015.1 of Araneus ventricosus. Lineage (NCBI taxonomy): Eukaryota > Metazoa > Arthropoda > Arachnida > Araneae > Araneidae > Araneus > Araneus ventricosus. The sequence continues at coordinate 9,454 of BGPR01014548.1, forward strand.
TCAAGTGAACGTATGCAACTTCTTCCCATACAATGACGTCTCTGATTCATTAATCTAATTAAGGAAATTTGGAAATTTATATTTGTATTTACGTCAAATCAATCAATAAATAAAATGATACAAATCACTTGGACATGATTAAGTATATGTCCTCTATGCATGCTCTTATATGGATTTAAGTAACAATAGATATCTCAAATAGGATGTGCTACTTAATTTGGAGGTTAAATAAATTCATACTCAAAGGGTTAATATGCGATCTGTCCCAAAAAGTTCCTCATGTTGATTGAAACCAGGGTATTAGACCAACTAAATTAAATTGAACTTCTTATAAATAACATATTTAGAGAAATTTACATGAAATAAAAATATTAAATTTTCAATAAAATTGATGTTCACTCCTTTTTCACATCAACGAGCAGGTCTCTTGTCAACTTACAACTTAGAATGCATTGATGTATCTAACCCATAGATCAACTAACAGGATTTACGAAATTTAGACATGTAATTCCACTCAAAATCTCATGTGGCCTTAACGTCCTCATGTGGATTGAAATGATAATAAATATCCCAAATACATCTCCCTCTTTTTTTTACATCGACTAGCAGGTATCTCTCTTGTCAACTGAACAACCTAGAATGCATTGATGTATCTAACCCATAGATCAACTAACAAAATTTACGAAATTTAGACATGTAATTCCACTCAAAATCTTATGTGGCCTTTACGTCCTTATGTGGATTGAAATAATAATAAATACCCAAATAGATTGTGTCTTCTAATTAGGCGGTTAAGTAAATTCGTAAGTTAAGTAGTTAATAATGACTGTATCCGTTCTAAAATATCATGTAGCTTCGAAACGGAAGGGGTTCTTCCAACAAAACTAAATTGAACTAGATAATATGATAAATTTACAGGAATCTGTACTTAAGTAAGTAATTATAGGTTAAACAAAAGTTAATTTAATTGTAAGCAAAGTAGATTAATGAACGCGAAAAACGCAGTTTCATTCATAAAAATAATATGAAAAGCTTAAAAAAAACTGGGAGGTTTATTTGCAAGTAAACAACTATAAAGAACATTCTTCTGCATAAAAAAAAGAATTCTTGCAAATACCAGAGCACACATATATTTTTGAAAGGCTTGGCGTCGATTTTGCTAAGTTTGTGTTTTTTCAAAAAAGGCGAACTGACGGTACCTGAAAACAAGGCAGTGAAGTTTACGCATCGTTGAACTCTAAACTTCTTACAAAGGGAACTGAACTACTGTGCTTCAGCGGAAGACAAGGAAAAAAAGGAAGAAAAGAGACATCTTCAAAAAGAGATGAAGTAGAGGAATGAAAAAAGGAGAAAAAAAGTAAATGTAGTGAAACGATTGAATCCTGACGAAGAAGTAAAAAATTGAAAGAGTAGCCATTTCTAGCGGTGAAAGAGACTCCACCAAAATATTCCATTTTTTCGCTTCTGTAAATCGCTCCAAGCGAAGAGACGTACATCGGGCGGATCTTATACAATTTTCGATTTCATAATAAAAGAAAAACGTTAGAAAAAATCAATTTCTATTTCGATGTAAAGAAAAACTACCATCCTGAATATGCTGCGAAATTCAAGTAATTTAAGATCATCTCGAGTTTTAGGTCTATGTAGGAAAAAATTACAGTCACATCTAAGAGAAAATTTTAAGAAATATTTTACTTTGTGTGTTAAAGATATTTTTAAAGTTTTTGTTTCAAAACGAGAGAAAAAAGAAAGTTATAAATCAGTTTTTAAACGCATGCATTTTGATATCGCATTCCACAAAGGATACTGTATCAATTCAAAAATAACTTTCTTGACTAACAACTTATTAAAATATCTAAACTCAGATGTTATTTATTGGTACTAATGCTGTGTTAAAGTAAAAATGAAAATTGGATTTTGGGGATTTTGTAGAAATTGCACTCAACGACATATTTGTAGGAATTTTTTTCCGTGATACATAAATTTGGATCCTTACGCTATGTCAAGGTGAAATGGATGTTTAATTTTTATTTTGATAGATGTGTTTAATTATCGTCGTTAAATACAAACAACATGAACGTGAAATGATTAACGATAAAAATAAATGCAAGGTTTAACCATTGTACTGCAAATTTTGTAAATGTGAAAAATTAGAAATTAAATTAAATTATACTTTACGATAATTTTGATTCATATAAAATTCGTGTAATAGCATAAAGTTTCCAAGGCAAAAAAAAGTGATAAAACGTCCATTAATAATTTGTACCAATTAATAAAACTGCGAATTTATATATAAAAAGTGTAATGCTATAAAAGATTTATATATTTAACTAAAATTAATTATATTGAAAATAGCAAGGTTTTTATTCATAATTAAGTTACCTCTCTTCTCTCTGTCTTGCAAATTTTAGTTTTAGTAATTTGAAATTAAAGTAAGGAATTTGAATACATTTTTAAAAATGATTACACTTAAATCAAAAATCACTTATTTTAAATGATTTAATGTTATATCGTTTAATTATCTTATTTTAAATCGTTTAATGTTTTCCGATAATAAAATGGTATAATTCATCTTAAAAAGTTAAGATTAAATATTTAACGCCTCTTAATATGATTAAAATCTCTTTTTCATCTGAATAATGTTCATCTAAAGAAAATAATTTTTATCTCGTTGATTCTTCGCATTCTTCCTGATATAATAATTTTCATTGAATAAAATATTTTAAAACATTTGATATAAAGAGTATAATTCTTTTAAAACGGTAAGAAAATAAATTTAAATCTAGATACGTTCTTTATAAGTGCTTGTTCATTTTGCGTTACTGTATATTTTCTTCTTTTCAGGGAACTAAATAGAATATAAGGATAAATTTGATGAGATTATTTTAAACTGAAACTAAGTAATGAAATCCATGCATTTTATTCAAATACGGCAAGCACTAACTTACAAGAGAATCCTTATATAAGATTACTCTTTTGTGTTTTTTTTTATTTTTGCAACTCTCATAAGTTATAGCCTGTAAAATAGAAGTATTCTTTAATAATTTTCCCCCTTATTTTATATCCCGTTATCAATCTCTTAATTTTTTTCAGTGTGAAAGCAATTAAAAACATAATTTCTTTGTAGTTTTTGTGTAAATATTATATATTTTTAAGAAATTAAAAGTTTCGGGCACTTCTATTTATTATCAAAAATGTTTAAAAAATTCTATTGAATTCGTAGCTCTCCTGTTTGAAGCTAAACCACAGCTATTATAGCTTGAAAATTACTTCAAAAATATGAGAAGAACATGTATTTTTTTATACATTTCCCACCATTTACACGACTCCACTGGTCTATCCTGCATGTGTAATGCAAACATTAGGTATTACAGGACGGTTTGATTATGCCCTAAAGCTATAATAAGCCATGACACATTTTATATGAAAGATTTTCATATGTATTAGAATAAAAATAAATAAATATCATAAAAGATGTACGAAAAGCTTTTTGTTATTGTAATGAATTTCAAAACTCTTTTATTTCGTTTTTAAGATGGTATTTTGTATCTAATTCACAAAAAGCAATTATTCGGATAAAGTAGATTCATGCAATGTTTCATTAAAATAAATCCGATATCTTTAATTTAATCTATTCTATCTTATAAATTTTTTAACAATGTTCAAAAAGGAAACAAAAGGAAATGTGTGAAATTTCTTAATATAACATTGAGTAACTTAAGCTTTTATATTTAATTCTAGGTGGTCTTAAATGGCTCCATGTTCAAAATCTCTTTAAAAAAGTAATATGTATTTTAATCAAAATGAATAAATGTAATATCATTGGGAAAGAACTAACGGCTTCCTGCGATTACAAATAAAATTTGAACTTCTTATCAACACCAGCAGGTTTTGTTTTGATAATAGTTCTCTGCATTTATCATCGGTATCTAATCTTGAAATAAATCGGTATCTAATCTTAAATCAACACAAAATGTGTTGTAGTTTAGAATTTTGTTGCGAATTACGAGATTATCGTTTTCTACTTATGAATTTCTCAGTTTATGATGTATACAAATGAATTGGCCAAGGAAATCCCAAGAATTACATTCAGCCACCTGCGTTTTTATGTTTGCGTTTGGTTTTCTTTCTTCTATTAAAATAATGCTTTTTAGATGGCACTGATAATGGTATTTTTAATGGTACTGACCTTTTTTGCCCTTTGTTGGGAAATTTCGGGCTAATAAAAGCTATATTTGGCGTAATGCAAGCTTCTTACCGAAAAATTTCCCAAATATTTTGAATCCATTTCGAATATAGTCCTTAGCCCTTGATAAAATGGACTAGAATGGATTCCTTGTTCGTTTAATTCGATTATCTCAGAGTTTATCTTAGTTTTTTGCTTTCTTTGAATGACTTTGATTTCCATTCAGTCCTAATAACACCCAAGCCTAAAAATATATTTATATATTCCCTTATTCGACAAAATAATTATCGTAAGAACAGCAGTATGATTTGAAACGCGGTTAAAAGCTTTTTAAAGCTGCAAAATACAGAACGTAATACCATTTAATTGAAGAAGAAGATCAAATAACATTTCTTGATTAATTGTATTCGCCAAATATATAATTTGATGTTAATGAGATTTTGAATTCGTATAATCTCCTCCATTATGTCCAAAAATGAAGTATTTACCTTTATATTCTTAGTTTCCTCCATATAAAGAACTTTAAAGCTGAGATAATTTAATGTCTTTCCAGCAGTTTCGAGATTTAGTTTACAATCATTTAATTGCAAATGAGATTGCATTAACACTTAGTTATCTGAAATTCATTGGAAGATTTTACGGTTCTTCGGCAGGTTTTCGTTTTATCCATCATTAGGTGCTGCAAAATTGTTACTATAATCTAACCCTTGGCGAAATATTTGATACTGAAAAGTAATCTAAATATGCTATGAACTCAAGCAAATGATTGTGTATTATAGTATTAAGTAGGAAAGATATTCGTATCATATTTAAGGATTGGAGCTTCATTTCGAATTCATTTTCATTGGAGATTCATTTAAAAGTGAGACATAAGCAATATATTTTGACTCTTTTGTAAATTAACAAGTCATAACTTAATAACAGACTTTATACGTTAAAATGGACATCTTCTTGGAATTTTAGTCATCATTTCATCCAAATCAGAAACCCTTTTTACTTTTATACTTTTCCCTTTATCTCTTTATACCGTCTCAGACATCTCAATTATCTCTACTAATAATAAAGGAGAATGTGTGTGTGTCTGCGTGTGGGTGTATATGTTGGTGCTCTGCAAGACAGACTTCTGGACTTAGAGCTACGGAATTTAGCACAAATATTTTGTGGAGGGTGGGAATGTGCACCTCGGAGCCGGTTTTTCGAAATTTTAATTAATTAAAAAAAACTAATTTTGGCGTTTTCCCTCATTGACATTCAAACATATGAGAGCACAAAAATTATTTTATACCATCTGAAAATTTAAAAAATTATCTTTTCAATGATATATATCAATTAAGTTGTCGAACGATTGTTTGTCTAATTTCAATAAATTTTAAAAATATTTCTGGCATAATTTACAACAATACTTTTCATTGTTGCAACGCATTTCAAACCGTTTTCAATGTTTAAACAAATATTCATTTGCGTGTTTCTCTTTCATGGTTGAAAGTTAAAGTAATAATGTTTAATTCTATGTTTTAATGAGTATATTTTCATCCAGTAACATGCTGCTGGAAGTAATCTGTCCCGCGCCATTTTAATGTTGAAATCAAATTCATATTTTGCAAGGGAAATAAGAGAGCGAAATTGATGCCGGGAGCGGGCAATTAGATGTTACATGACCCAGACAGTTACGTGTCACTATTAGGGACGTTCATGAACAGGTGCAATTCTACTTATGACCACTGCATACCCCCAACTCGGAGCCAGGAGTGCCAAGCTACTGAAAGATCATGGGTTAAATGCCTATCACAAATGAAATTTAAAATTGTAGAGGGACGAGACTCATGTTTATATGGAATGCCGCTGTTGAAAAATTAATTCAATTTCAGGAACCATTTTTATTAGATGGTTAAGTTCCACGACACAGTACATTAAAAGGTGCAAGACAGAGAACTACAACACAACACAAGTGCACAGAAGAAGAAGAATAGAGAGAGGAATCCTGGGAAAAACCTGGATGACTCTAGTAGCGCCACCTACCATAAAAAGGAGAAGGCAGTGAATTGTAACCGCTACAAAATTACTTTGTGAAGAGAATGAAGGATATCAAATTTTACATAAAACATTTAATTGAAATTATATTTCTGGCGAAAAAGCTAATCGCCGAAGGCGAGTTTTTCTCCAATAAAAAGAAAATGTTTAGCGTAATAGTAATTTAGAACTAATGCAAAAATATATTCAAAAACTTAATGAAACATGCAACCATTCATTTTTAATTTCTACTTTTTCGTATTATCTCGAATAAATCGGTATTAGCTTTAGAAACCTAAAAAATATCTCAAATACGGAACATAGAATGAAGATAAAAAATAAAGAAATTTCAAAATGAGCAAAAATATACAGATTCAAAACTGAATGCCATATACTGTGATTTATTTCTCAAAAAGGAAGTTAAATATTTGAATAAAATATAATGTGATTTTCATTTCATTCAAAACTTTTAAATTCATGTTCGAGATCATTTTACTGTTCGCATTCTAATAAAATGAATTCGGATTAATTGACTCAAAACTGACTGGAAAAATTTTAAATGATTTGGGGTTTTCTCTCAGATGAGGCTTGGTATTTCATATAACAGTAATTATTTTAGTAAACTCTTTGAATAAAGCTTTCAAAAGAGTGAACACTGCTTGTAGAAATTTATAAAACTTTTTTTCCCAACTTTTTAAGAGATAGTTTCTCTGTTATTAAAATAACTTTCATTCATTAGGAATCAAGGCAAACTCATTCATATATTAATATAAGATGGATACAGCTATGCAGGGCTTCAATGAAAGTAGAAGGTCTGTATATTAGTATCATTCAATAGTATTGCCAATACAGTGTAGCATGATTAAAATTAGTACTGAGAAATCATGATTGTTAAACAGGAAAAATGTACATACTCTACTTTATAGAGATTTTGTTAAAGTATTTTTTACTTTGCCATATATTTATGTAAGTTTAATGTATTTTTCGATTGAAAATTATGACAAACTCAATGAATATTTTCATTCATTACGAGTTCTTCGAAAGCTTTATTCGTGACGAATTTTATTTCTATTTTTTCACTAAAATTTAAATTAATTTGTTTAAAACCTGTTTAGAATTAAAACACTTTTTTGTACGAAATTTACTGCCCGTTTCTGTTTCACTTAAAATAAAATGGTCCTGCTTAATGACATAAATAATTGCATTTCAAGAAAATCACTTATTTCAAAGGTAATCGCTAACAAAATATTTGTAAACATGTTGGTTTTTCATATCCCACTTAGGATTTCTTATCTAAAACAAATATTTAAGCCTTCAATAGAAATGCAATTGTTTTGAGAGATAATCCTTTTCTATTCTCTGTAATAACTCCTATTCAGAAATATGGATTCTAAAGCTTGAGACTATTATTATTATTTTTTTAGAAATATATTTTAATTTTTAATTTAGTATCGGTGTCAAACATGATTTAGTTGTCTTCTTAGAAACTTACGTGCAACTTAGAAGTTATGTGCAGAAGCAGTCGTAAGAAATTGCGAAAAGAAGATAAACTTTTAAGAAGACTGTGCTGACTAGTGGACACCAAGTAATGCGAATCAGCATGAAGACCTTCTTGGAATACTGTGTCCTCTGGTGATATTCATACTAAAGTTTCATATATCATCTCGTTGTTTAACACTTTTTAGGAACAAGCTCTTTTGTTTACCAGAAGATTCCAGATATTCCTATTAGGCTTCAACAATGCGGGATGAAATATAAAATAACCAGTAGATATTCCTAGCTATTAAATGGGACCAAGAAATAAATAATAAACATCACAACATTAAACCTACTATTGAAAACTGGTCAGTTAATGTTAACCGTAGAAAGGGCACAATTCTGACCAGACTTCTCATTGGGCATACTGGATTTACACACCGTCATCTTTTGCTGGGTGAGCCAGCTTCTACTTGCCCACACTGTAGCTGTACTATGTCTGTAAAACACATTCTCATTGAATGCACACATTTTCAAATCCAACGTTTGCGATTTTTTAACACGAGCTCACCTACTTTAACCACAATGATTGGTCGGTACCCTCACATTTACTTTCTTGAATTTTTAAAAATCACTGATTTTTATCCACACATTTAAACAACTTGTTCTGATCATTTTGCACCTTGCTCATTTTTACCTCTTGTCTCTGAATAAGCATGTGAAGGTTTAATTTTTCTGCATTTGACATTTATTGATTGTTTTTATATTTGTTCACGAACTTTTCACATATTACTACCTTGTTTGGCGCAGCATGGCCAAATACTGGAACTTGCACCATAAACACCCAAACCAAAAACACCAAACCAACCCTATCTATTAAAAGTTCAATTTCATTATAACCTAGAGTAAAAAAATCACTTAATAGCTGTATACACTAATTATAACTATATACACTAAATCTCAACACAGCGCTTAAAGGTTTCCTATTAGCTCAGCAGCTTGCTTGCAGATCAAGATCCAACTGACTCTTCTTGGCTTGAGAGTTTGCCTTTATACTTTTCAACGGGAAGTGACTTCATTACGTAGGAAGTGACGTAATCTCTAGAAAGTTCAGGAAACCAGTAGAAATAGGTTGAAAGTTTGAGATCCTTCTAGAAAGTTCTCTTTGTCGCCAAAGTCGCCAAGATTAGCATCTCAGGGAAACGACTTTATAGCCTTGTAACAATTTGTTTATAATTTTCAACCAAATCCGTAAACAGAAAGAGCTATATTTCTATATGCATACTCGATTTGAAAAAATAAATAATTCACTAAAAATTCTAAAAATGCACGGCATTGAAATTGTACAAACTGTCTCAACTGTTGTAAAGCAATTTAAGTGAAATTTGCTGTGAAAATTTTTTGGCATAACTAGTGTGAGACAGACCGCTCTAAATAAACGCTTAGAAACATATACTTTTATACATTTTTATGGAATGTTACGGATAATTTATGCATATTTATGCAATTCTAATTTATTTAAACAACTTTTTTAAAACATTAATTATTTCATTGCATGTAATTTAAATGATATAAAAGAATGACTATTTTCTTCAATTTCAAGAAGAAAGCTGACATTCTTGAAAATATATGCCTTTAGTATGTATTGCTGACAATTAGACCATAATTCTAATACATTGAATTCAATTGTAGGTATTAATATACCTTTTTGCAAGGATAAATCATAAGATGTAATACAGTCAAAACACATTTTTTGGAACACTGATGTCACATTGACTACTTTCATTTCATTCATTTTTAAGTTTTTTTCTTCATCATACTGGGTGGGGGGCATAGACTGCAAGTTTTTCTTATTTCTAATTTTTTCTGTTAATTTTAAAAATTAGTTTTCTCACTTTCATTCTGGCCATTGATATACATCAATTCAGACCGATTTTGATCAGAATATTTCATTCTGCATTTTTTAATTTTTACATTAGTACATTTCAGGACTAAGTTGATCACATTCATCAAAATGTAAATCCAAGTAACTTGGGGTTCTGCTTTAGAGCCTATTTTTGCAGGATGTTTCAGACCAAGAATCTGGAGAAAAATATTGCGCTTTGGTGTATGTACAGTCCGATTTGGTTCTTTTTATACACCACTTGAAATGATTTTTTAAAATTAAAATTATCGTCTTCTTCACAATCATTCGAAAAATCCTCAGAAAACTCAGATTCTGTTATGCGTTCGCTCTCAAAATATGATATGACAGTTCAGAAATCATAGTATTCTAAATCAGTAAAAAAGAATTAACATGATCTTGGATTTCTTTTTGAATGAGGTATACGGGACGTTTTATTGTAAAATTTGAAGCAATATTTATCGCTTTTGTGAGAAACGAGCATCCGATAAATAGAGTCTGTCACTCACAAAAACTGATACGCATTTGATGTGAGCGGTCTCCCAAACCGCTGGAAAGGAAACAGGCGGTAAATAAAAAAATAATGAAGATAAAAGTGTGAAACTGGATATATGGACTTGACTGACTGGTTTAGGAAGGTAATAGAAATGGTAATGAACATTTTCAATTTTTAGGGGTTGAAATGACGATAAGAAAATGTTGTGCGGTCTGAGAGACCGCTCAGGGCTGTCAAAGGTTAACAAATATATCATTTCTTAGCCTAGAAAAACTTTATATAATTATTACTTTATGTTATCTGAAATCAAGAAAGTAAGAAGTAATCTTAAAACGTTGAATGCTGGAATGACTTCTGCAATAGAACTACTAATAACGAAATATCGTTATTGATTGATCTATCAGAATTAATATTGCGAAGTATAGAATGATATTCATTTTCTATACAAACTTTTGTGTTCGTAATTTTTTTTCTGGGAAAAATTTATATTTTAGTAAAATTGTAATAGAATATGTTACTATAAAATAAAAACTAAATTAATAATGTATTCTTTTGCACACTTATCCTGATAGTAACTAATTATGCTAGTAAGTTTCTCTCATTATAGATATTTTCTAGGTTTTGGATAAGCGTAAATGCAATGCGTTTCTCTTTTTCTTACTATTAGAGGACGAAAAGAGATTTTTAACAGCTTATAGTTCCTATATGAAATGTATGATCCTCTACGAATTGATATGGTATACATTGATTATAAATATTGGTAAAGATATTAGTGCCACGGCACCTAGAGACGGTATCACAGCAATCAATTAGGATTAATATTGCTGCAAAACACTATGTTTTTTAAGGATCATACGGACGTAGTCATGCAATAAGATATCAACTCCAAAGAGAATCGTTTTGAGAAAAATTATAATTCTACATTCTTCTTAACTTAATAATTTTATTACAAATAATCATATGTGCAACGAATTATTTTGGTTGGGGTTTTTTATGGGAAATAGTGCTCGCGTATGTAAAACTTTCGGTTATTGATCTCCAATCCATAATATATTTTCAATTGATAATTGCATAACTACGTCCATATAAGACTAAAATAACTAAAAGATAACAGAAAAAATACTAAACATTTAAAAAGAGTCAAAAAGTGGAAAAATTGTGCAGAACTTTATCAATATAAAATATATTGAAAAGTTTAAAAAAACATTATACATTGGAAGGGAATGTGAGCTTTCAAATATGTCAATTAATATCTTTTAAACCAAAATTATTCTTACAACAGTGTTTTGCTTTGGTTTTTTTGTAACTGAAAAAACTCTATACTTTCTTTGAGGCGAAAAGTTTGCAAAAAGATTAGAATATGTAATCTTTGATGTTGATGTAAAAATGTACAATCATACAGTGACAGACACAATTTTGAATAATATGAAGTTTTCAAAATTCAATTATTGATTCTATTAGTCAATAGAGTATTACTTAGCGCTGTTAATTTTATGAGTCGACTTAATTTTCTGAAAGCTCTTGAATTTATGAAAGGGTAATTTTTCAGGAGATCGTTGCCTAGATGACTTCATAGGCTAAGGAGACATCTTTTTTTTCTTACAGATTTTAATCATAATTCATTTGAGTTAAGTTCGCAAGACAAAACAAAATCTTTTCCAGACTTCTTTCCATGTTTTGAATTTCCCTTTAAAATTCAACCCGAAATTTACCCCACACCGAAGAAAGTAAACATTTTTAGACACGATCTGTGTAGCAGGTCAAAAATAATGACACCGTCTTAAGAGTGTAAAAGCTGATATCTGAAGATATCGTCATTTTCATAGGAAAAATATAGATGGAAAATTCCATGTTTTGTAAGGATCATATGAACGTAGTCTCGCAGTAAGAGGAACAGCACTAACGAAACATTTAACAAAATTCTAATTCTGCATTCTTCCTAAATTAATTGACAATTCGTTACAAAAATTTAGCTGTACAATTCATTGCAGTTGGTTTGGTATTTTGACAGTAAATCATGCTCGCATAGGTACAACTTTCAATAACTGAAACCTAAACAATAAAATGGCTCGTAGTTTATAATTGCATAAATACTCCATGTAAGACTAAAGTAACTAAAAAATAACATAAAGAAACAAAAATTTTAAAATATTCAGAAAGGAGGAGACTTACATAGAGCATTATTTATAGAAAACATATTGAAATATTAAACAAACACATTATATTATAAAGAGAAACAAATAATAATAGGACAACACAAATGCACAAAGTGCACAAAAACATCTTTTTATTAATCTTACTAACGAAAACAAATTAAAGACTGGCGCTTTAATATGAAAAATGAATGCAGAATCCATAAATGAAGAAATTCTTAATGACTTACGAAATGCAAAATTAGAAAATAATGCATTATTGTTATCTTAAATGAATTAAAATAATATTGCAAATACATAACATCAGAAGTCAACAGAAAAATTTAATAAGAAGAATCCTGATGTTAACAAAATTTTTCTTAATATAATAAAAATATATCTTGTTTATGAAATAGTTTAAAATGGCCTTAGTCAAAAAAGAGTAGAAATTATCTTTAAATTATAATCATAACTGTAATAAGATTTGACACAAGCAAATATTTACTCATAATATGCGCACCAATGTCTCGTGTATAGAAAGAAGAATGGAGTTGTAGTACAAACTTTTAGAACATAGCGCTTTTTTTAAGGATTCCTAGAATTAGAAACAAATTTACCTTCAGGTCATAAATATCCATTTCAAACCACAAAAAAAAGTATATGAACCGAATTTCTGAGAGTTAAATGAATAATAAATTACTTCTCTCTTTTGATTCAAGCAGATCTTAGTAAATATAATATCCATCAGTGCTGAATTTAGGTATGTATATATATATACATATATATTTGCATACTGAACCTGAAGGTTCTATCTTTTGACTGCTTGAAGCGGAATAGTTTATTTCCAGAAAAATTATTTTACACATAATTAAATTTAACAGCAATGTCTTCAATATACCTTGCATGTTTGTAATAATTTTCCATCTCATAAAATTTCTTCCAGATGAATGTATTTTCTTTCAAATATTAGAGTGCTAACTTAATGTTATAATTAGTGACACATAGTTAAATTAAACTAAATCTTTCGAAATGGAATTTTAGATTAAAAATCCTTGTTCCTATTTTAGAAAAAAGTTTCAGATAAAGCTCTAGCTCACTAACTCGAAATATACATTTGAATACAATTAAATTCCATCACAAAAATGCTCTAATTATTTTAAATTCGCAAAGTTATTTATGTCGCATAAAATTATTATTTATCTAATTAATTTTGATTTTAGGTTTAGTATTTTTGAAATTTTTTATATTTTTAAAAAACGATATCATTGACCTTCTAAAAACCGCTAAGAACTTCAATTCGCTTTCCGAATACTTTGAAGATAAAAAGATTATCCTTAATTTAGGTAGATTCCATATAGGAACTCTACCTATTGCAATGGTTCTCATGACACGACTTCCGGAAAATTTCTGCAGATGTTTTATATATATATATATATATATATATTTAGTTCGTAGATGGGCTATCCAGCTCAAAAGGAATGGAAATGGTGGGGGTGGAAATTTTGAAATTTTCATTTTCCCAAAATTTCTTTACGATTGAAGATGGAAGGAAAATTTAAACTAGACGAATTATCACTTTATCATAATGAATAAATTTTGATTTTAAACTTTTTCGATTGCTGCAATTGCTTAGAAGTTATGAGCTTAAAAGTGATTTTCCTCCCTTCTCTTCCTTTCCCCCTAACTTAAAGTACCTTTTAACCTATGAATGTTACCCCTTGTTCGAAAGCTATCGGCATTTGTAGTCTCTTTCACCCGCTTTCATTCTATCAGATCTAATCCCTATGAGAATAGAGAGCGAAATGTTCCTTTCCTAGTTATTATTAGTAGAGACGTAACGTCTAACGCTTTTGCCCATGTTATCTTGTGAACACGATAACTAGAGTAATTCTGATTTGATTTTAACCGGCGAGGAATATTTTGTATTCACGGTGAAAATCTAAGCCGAGTCCTTAGATGGGATATCGAGCTCATAGACGCCCCCCCCCCCCCCCCCCCCGCCCAAAATTTCATTTAACCATAATTCCCTTACAATTGAAGGTAGAAAGAAAATTCAAATCATTGCAAAATTCAAATTAGACGAATCATTGCCTTATCATAACAAATAACTTTTGTTTTAAGACTTTTTTGATAGCTACAATTTCTTAGAAGTTATGAACTGAAAAGCAATTTTCTATCCCCTCCTCCAACTTATCATTTCCCTATAGCTCTGTTACGACTAAAGATAGAAAAAAATTCATTTAGGCGAATTATCACTTTATCATAACGAACAACTTTTATATTAAATGTCTTTTTTTGTCAGCTAGAATTGCTTAGAAGTTATGAGCTGAAAAGAAATATTCAATTCCTCCAAACAACTTATCATATCCCCATTACTCCGTTACTATTGAAGATAAAAAGAAAATTTCATTTATGGGAATTATCACCTTATCATAGCAAATTACTTTTATATTGAAAGTTTTTTGATAGTAAAAATTACTTAGAACTTATGATCTGAAAATTGATACCCTCCGCCTACTAAGAGTGTGTTTTAACCTATGTATGTGGAACCTAATTAAAGCTCCCATCAGTCGCATTTACTTCCACTTTCTATACAGTAAACAACTTTGTATACCCGGCTTTGCTCCAGGTTAAAATGCTTACATGTTTAATATTTTTATTGTAAGAAACTACTGTTGTATAAAAATTATAATACATAAATTCCTTGTCTGATATGAAACGCTTTTAATTAAAATGAGAATATCAATTGAAAAAGATAATTTTTAAAAACACAGCCAATAGCTGTTTTTCTCCATACATTATTATTTTTTATATAATTTTTTATATAGGTATTTAAAATTTTCTTAACAATTAATAAAGTAAAAGAAAGGTTTTAATAAATAATTTGAAACAATTCAATTAAATAGTTAATAATTCATTAATTTAAAGCATGAAAATAAATAAAATTAATAGTTAGTCTGATATAAATTGTTAATCGACTATTTTTAAAATTTTCTTTCAACATTCGTCCAGAATTCTGTTAATGTTTCCTGGTTATGTTAATATTCTTCGTATTATTCTTGTTCTTCAAAAATGTAAGTAATAAGGCATATTGTTAAGAATTCTGTTTTAAAATTCATTTTGAAAAAAATTATTAAAATGAAAGAAACAAATTGCATGGAAATGAAATTATTGTCACTGAAAAGCTAATTTTTTGAAATTTAATATGGTGTAAAAATAGTTTCGTAACATAATATTTTCCAAATATATCGCTGAAAAACGCATTGCTTATTTTTTAATTAACTGAAATTGTAAAGAGCTTTTGGGCTTTGAAAAGTTGAGAGTGACCTTCCTCTTGTTTTAAATAAAAAGTGTGCAAAGTTTGGATTCGAGTGGCTTAAGAGGAGATGTTGATCATACATACATAACCATAATGATTTCATTTAAATTAAGAGAAATCAAACTATTGCTGGCAAATGCGATGAGCCTTTAAGAAGGTTTTAGTGAAGATTTCGTCATTTAAAATTAAATTAAATATTTGATTTTAATTAAGTAAATAGCTAATTTTAATTAATCAAACAGCTAATTATATTAGTTAATTTGATAATTAGTTAATTTCACAGATAACTTTAATTTCATATTTAACTAAACATGGCTGCACGAAGATTTGTTTAATAAATTTAATATGAAATAGCCAAAAAGATAGATATTTAAATAAGCGTTTCCTTTTTCCTTATTGATATTGAAAAATATCTCAAAGTTGTTTTGGAGTTTTTTGCCTGAGTATTTGCTTTTAACTGTCGATGGAGATTTAAATTTACTCTTAAAAATGGCTGCATTCATATCCTATGCTTTAAACACACGTATTAAATTTGCCACTTTCAATGTTTAATAATTTTTATTCTCTTATGTGTTAAGAATTTATATCTGTAATCAGAGAATTCTCTAAATGAGTGCATTCTAGTAGTGTTTAAATGTTTAATGCCATGTGAATTTTAATTATGACAATGTAATGTTTACACTATTGTATGGTAACCTAGATTAAATAAATTATTTTTTTTAATCTAAAGATTTTCTTCATTCATGTCAAGTGTCATTTTCTTGCTACTGTTTCAGATAGGCTGGCTTAATGTTATCTAGGAGAAATTTGCGCTGCTGAGATGTTTATTTTGTTATAACTCCTACCCTTTGAATGATTATGTGTTGGGATATAAAAAAATTGCAGCAATGGACTTACCAATATATCTAGCATAACCTTTTGAGTAGAATGATAGAACCTTGATATAGTAAAGAATTAAATTCATGAAAACAGAATCACGACGTAAATATTGTAATGTGTGGAAACAACAAATTCATTGTCTATGTCTGTATTGATCAATATGTAATATTTCATTACTTTTGTAACATTAACGTAAAGGAATCTACCTTTGTCTTCCAGCATGTTTTTGTTTATTCTTGTCCTTAAATAAAGTGATGTATATGTATTTTGACTACACTATATAATAGATGAAAATTATAGAACAATTATTTCAGAAGACTGCTATTGTTTATGCATCGTGAATATTATATTCCAAAAATCACAAGACCAACTGGTGTCTAAATAAATAAAAGATAACAGCAGATACTTAATTACATTTTCATTCCATACTAATATTTAATCTATTCTCAGTTTATTTAAACATTTATATCAATTCTTCTTTATTATTCTCAATTTGCTCGAATACTGGATAGAAATATCATGAAAGATAATTTTGAGGATTAAGTTAAATTTCAAACATCAATAAGATATGTTAAATTCAAAGACAAGTAAATGCTTGCAATATTCGTAAATATGAATTTATTAAAATTTTATAGCTATTAATAATGGTAACAGCTTTCATTTTGATAAGTTCGGAACGATTTCCTATGGATTCAGCAATCAAGAAACAATTTTTCTTCAAAATATGCTTGAAACAATCTTGATTTTAAAATTCAGTTTCCATATTTTCTGAGACATTTCTTTTTTTATAGTTTAGTAGGATATCACAAAATATCATATGGTAATAAAATGATTTAAAACCACTGAAAGGGTTTTTTTGAAAAATCAAACCCTACCATTATGCATAATTGCAGAATTCTTCATTCTTCGTTTTAAATGCGCAATTTCTTTGTCTCATACATTTTTAGTACAGATAATAGCAATTTTATATGTTAATTTATTTTCCTTTTTTTGCGATATTTACATGTTGCAGTTTTCATAAAACAGGCTATTATTTTCCTCTTTTTGAAAGTAAATAAATTGTATATAAATATGTGTTAAAATGGAGAGTGATATAAATTGTATTGCGCTATGAGATTAATTAAATGATCGTTTTAAATTAAATACCTTGAAAATATCAGATGCAGTTTCATACAACTTTTATTTTGTTGAGTTTCTTTCATTTCGTGACTTATATGGAAATTCACATGATGGCAGATTTCTATTCGATTGGAAAGAATACACAGATTGCTTTTAAAGGATTCGTGAATTCTTACAATTTTAATTCAAAAATTTTATTTTCTTTCAACTGTATTGCCATAGATATATTGAAATTTGAGATTTGCCTATATGCGTCATGACTTTTTAATAAAGTAATTTCTGTTGAATTGTTTAATTACAGGTAAGGAGTTAAAAATATTATTAGAATTTCGCTTTCTATTGCAGTTTTTCTTAAATGCATAATGGTAATTTCTTCAAATATATAATAATACCACTATTTTCTTGAAAAGATCTGAAGCCAAAAATGCAATACAAGCTTCATCATAGAGTATCTTAATATAAAAATTCATTCACTGTCGCAAAAAATTGAGTCTTAGGTAGCACTTTAAAAATATATGCTCTTTTCAAATATATTTATTTTCTTTCATATTTATTTACATAAACTGACAATTTAAACAGTACACTTTGCGAGAAAAATATGTAAAAAATGCATCCATAATAATATAGAAGCGTACTTTTTTACAACATATATCTTTCATATTTTAACACTGATCTACTTGAAATTGAAATATTTGACAATAAACTATATAGGAGCTGCTTTCAAATAGCAACTTTATCTCCAAGGCTGCAGAACCGTTTTGATACATACGTAATTCATGTATCTCTTGACATGTCACAAAAAGGTGTAAGCGGTTCAGCGATGATATATACACCAAATAAGAAAAAAAGGCCCATAAAGCAACAAAAAAGAACCTTTCTCTACATTTTACTTCCCAACTGTTCGTGATATCTTGGAGGATTTAGAGAAAATATATCGTCCCATTACCATAATAAACATCGTGTTCCTCTCGTTGGGAGCGGAAGTCATATTTGAAACGTGATTCCAGCACAGTAATCTGTCCTGGATAAACAGGGATGAAATAAAACATAATATTTTCTTCAAACTTTATCGATTGTTTGGTAGACTTTGTACAGATATACTTACGTGATTGATAAAAGGGTTTTGTAGAAGGTGTCTTCACTGATACTTTTGTCAAGGACGATTGCATATGTTCAAGGAAATAAAAAAGTTATCTATGCTTTTTAGCTAAATCAATGTGATAAATAGTTATTTTTCTGACTTGCGATATATTAGGTATTAAAAGAATATAAAATCCGTATTATATATTTTTATACCCAAATTTAGTACCAATAAATAAAAATAACACTAACAAATAACAAAATTTTACAATAGAAGCACTATTTTACAATGCAAATGTTTTCAATTTTATTTTTTACAGCATAAATATTTTGACTATAATTTTTTTCTAACCAATATAAATAATTTCAACAATATAAAAAATAATTTATATTTAAAATTGAATTCATATTTCAGTGACTTTCTTATTCAGATTTCTGGGGGATTAAGGTGAAGTATAAAGTTTAAAAATTAACAACCATTAATATCAATCATTTTACATAAATGAAAAAATATTGTTGATTTAATGCCCAACAATAATAATAATAGCACACTTATAATATTTTAAGCATTTTAAACTTTCAGACATTTGTATTTCAAATTTTCACTGATATATTATTTTCTATATTTTTAAAGTTTATTTTATTGTGAATCTTGATATTTCATTATTGCCTAATGTTATTTAAGATATGCTCCAATAACAAGAAAGGTCGGAGTGTTTGAACTCGAAATCTGTGTTTTGTGCGAATTTTCGGCGATTCAAATCTAAATTGAATGAAAGAGATAGGCTGCGTCTTAGATACTTAGGTAGACTTAACATGTTTTCCGTGTGCTAAGGATTTAAGTTTATAGTTCGGTTTGCATTCATCAGGCAGCAATAACAAATAAAATTACACTGTTATTTTCAGTGCAGACTTTGAGCTATGTTTTCTCAGAAATAAATCTCATGGACTTCGTTTACTTTAACTCTGAATCTTTTATATTTAAGACTTTGCTTTATTTAATCTGTACAAACAAATTTGAAATTTCAGCCTTCTATAAAGAAAATGTGTGAGCAAAACACATCTATCTACAGCTGTCTTTGTTTTTGTCCCATTTTTAAATTTTTTCCAAAGCTACTTAAATGCATTTTATCGAAATCAACACTTTGAAAGGCAAACAATTTGAGTAAAATAAGACCCAAATTTCCTTATGGATAAACTGATTGAAAAACATTTTTAGAATGGGAGAATTTTGGAAGTTAAATAAAATTGTAAAGAGTCATTTTTTATCTAACCAAATATAATACCCTATTTAGTCATTATACTAAGCAGGAATTCTGCACATTTAATGATAAATTGTAATTATTTAGATGCATGACACTTTACTATTTTTTCTAAATATTAAAAATATTTGTTTTCTCCCAAGACTTTTGAAAGTTAAAAACAATTGTAAAAAATCATTTTTGATCTAACCAAATTTGCTACCCTATTTAGTCATCAAACTAAACAGGAATTCTGTACATTTAATGAAAAATAGTAATTATTTAGATGCATGGCACTTAACTATTTTTTCTAAACATTGAAATTATTTGTTTTCTCCCAGGCTTTATTCCGATTTTTTTAAGGAAGTTGTTTTGATGAATTCAAAATTATGACAATATGGTTCGCTTTCATACAATATAAATAAAAACTTTGCTTCATCAAATATTTATCTTACTAATAAATGTTTTAAAGAAATTTATGAAAAAGTAAAAATTTACTATCTTGCATAAACAATAGAGAACATTTCTTTACATTTAATTTAATAACGATGTATACGGAAAGACTTTTTTCAGCTTAATAATTCAAAATTATAGAAAGCCTTTTAAAATAAATTTACGATTATTTGCTTCTCATTTTAGGATCATTTCATTAATACTTCGTATTTTAAAAAATGAGCTAATGCCTCATTATTTATTCGAAATCATTTCCTGTGTGGACAGTGAATATCAGTAGTTTTTATAATTTTGTGCTAGATGTAGCTCTAAAAAAATCAACAATATAAAATTTAGACATGTTGCTCTTTGTTTAAAAGATCTGACGTGAAATTTGAGTTCGTAAGAAATTTATTTTGAAATCAAATGACTACTTTAAAGAAATATTACGACAAAAATATATCATTCTGGTTAAGCTCGATAAAAATTTCCTTATATGTATGCTAATTTTAATTTAACACGAACCTGCACAGAAAGTAAGTTTTTGAATTTAATTATTTAAAAATAAACAAAACTTCAATAATAAAAATTTACGAATATCTATTTCCCTTTTTATGATTTTTTCGATATAATTTTTTTTAAATAATTGATGTTTTATGTGAAGCCATATCTAAGTTCCACATATGAAATCAATATCGCGTACTTTTATAGAGTTTTTATACCAGATTTAGTTCAATGAAAAATTAAGTAGCTAGATACATTCCTTCTAGCAGGTACTTCTAACAATAGACTGGAGGAAATTATATATTAAATAAAATAATACCTTTTTCTTCCTTTCACAAATATTATAGACGAAACTTTCTCATCACGAAAAAAGGAATTGACCAAATATAGCTTATTTTCAACAAAAAAGAAAAGAATTTAAACAAAAGAGAGCAAATGAACTTTTCCATGCTGTGCAAAAACAGTTTTTTAGATTAAAAGAAGCATATTGAAGTATTTAAATTTCAGCTTTTAAAAAAATTTCTTAAACCGGATTTTATAAGCAAACCTTATTATCCAGTTCTTTGAAAGGCCTTTCTTTTTTATAATGAGCTCTTTACACAACTTGCATTTTGTATAAGATTTCACTTTTTCTATAACGCGAGAAAAGTTAGTCTTGAAATAAAGTTACCTTATAGAATAAATATGTATGGAAGGGTTCTTTTTTTAAATCCCTATCTTAGTACACATGCTGTTTTATTCTTCGAAACAGTTTTATTATACAATTTTTTTCTGTCTCTTCTTTCTTTTTCTAGCACTCCCTTTCCTCATCTCCTGGGAACATGATGCCGTACCTAATTTGAACCGACGGCGCAAGTTCAAAAACTTATTTTTTACTCCCTGTTTCCTGTTCACAGAATGAGAATAGGAACAAGGAAGTGTAAGAAAAATACGAAAAAAATTGTAAGGAGAAAACTATAAAACTAGTACACAAGCGAAAATAAAAGTAAAAATAATAACTTGTGAAGTTATTCGTTTCTTAATGCTGGGGCATTTTGAACAAAAGACTTCGATTGCTGAAAACGGGAAAGTAGGGAGCCCACTCCTTGGGTTTCAGCCAAAATTGTTCGTTTCTGAGAAAGGAAGAAAGAACTACATCAGAGCCCCTTTCTTTGCGATTTTCTAATGTTTATGAACAATCTATTTGCTGGAACTCCCAGTTATGGTTATATTTTTTTCTCATTCCTACCATTGCAATATTACTTATGACATAACTTCAACAAAACTGGAAGTGGAAAAAGTTTTTTCTCTCGCCCAAACCTTATAAGTTGAAGATCAAGAGTCTTAAGCTCATTTTGAGTGTACATGATTTCCAAAAGAATTGTTGTTTTAAGAACACTGTTTTAAAAATTAGATTTCTTTTTGAACTTTCAAAAATACGTTTCTGATGAACTGAAACTCGAGATTTCCTTCGAGAGTCTTCATTGAATTTCAACAGCATCGAATATAGACTAGCGAAAAAGTACGTATTGATTTTTGCAGATAAAAATAAAACAGCAAGGAGCTCGTAATTGAAACATAAATGGAAAATTTCAGCAAGTAAGCAGCCGAGATAGAGTTTTCTTTTTCAATTGCTAATGTGTTTTTAAAAGTGGAAATTTACTCGAAGAAAATTATTTTTAAAAAAGAATAGCTCATTAAAGTATAGATTTAGATAAAAATTTCGTTTTCTGTCGATGCGAAATGTTAAATACAAATAAATGATGAAAATTTCGATCCTTGTTTTGTTTTGCTTTGTTCTCAATAAAATTATTGAGTTTACCATTACATGTCATTACATAATATTTTTTATAATGAATTCTATTTTATAAAGTATTCCATAATTTTTATGAACAAATATGAAGTATTCTTAAAACTTTTAACGTATACAGTTTTTATTTTATTAATAGATTTTAATCAGAAATATATAACTTTTCCGAAATTAAACAAATACTTCCATTTATTATTTGCTTCTTTTTTTGGAATGCAGTATTTTTTTATATTTCTGAACTGAATATACAGGGCGCTGAAAAGATCGAGCATAAGTAAAAGTAGTTGTGAATTTATGAATGTATGTGTAATAAAGAATAAGTAAAATTTAATAAAAATTTTTTCTAAATACAAACTTTTATTAATGTACTAAAATGCACAATTTTGAATTTATTTATCTTGTAGCTTTCGGTGAATAATTTATGAAACATTCTTTTTAAAATTATGAATTCTTGAAATAAGTTCACTACTGGAATTCGCAAAACTTATGGAACAAAAATTTAGTTAATTCTATAGATTTATTTATAATTATTATCTAAAACTAGTAGTAAAGTGTATTGTCCTCAAAGATACTCATGTTTACAAAATTTAAAAGAGGAAGTGTGTGAAAAATCGATTGCATAGTTACATCCTTGCAAACATTACACAAGTCAAATTGAACAAAAGTGTCTTCAGCGGATTTGAAGGCTTGATGCATATAATTCCTGCTTGTTTTATGAATTTGGTTGGAGGAAAATTTCACATAAAAATTAATCAATAATCAGAATTACTGCATAACTGGGGCTGAATAGAAGCGAAAGCAATTCATGATATTTGGTGGGCTTAATTATACTCTATTTTCTTTTCAAAGGTTTATAATCCAGAACAAGAAAGAAGCACTGGGCAGAAATTTCTTTTCAAAATTGTTCATATAATTTATGGAAACAGGTGAGTTATATGCTACAGTGTTATCAAGAGTGATTGTGAAAAATAAGTTAAATTACTTTTTCTTATTTGTTTGTCAGATGGTATCAAATTGTTTGTCCGAATTTACAGTTGTAGAAAATTGTATATATTTTTTGCGCACACAGCAATATAAATGAAAAATATGTTGCTGTTACCATGCCCAAACTATGAAGCTCCTGCAGTAACTTAAGCAATGTCGTGTTGTTTGTGTAATACCTGCAATATATCTTTACTGCATAACAACAAACTTGACTTTAGTGAAGTTCTAAAATTAATAAAGAATCGGGAGTGTTTAAGAGAAATTCCTTCTGTAACTCAATACATTTGAAAGATGTGTTTCTTTACACGAGTTTAAACAATTTATTTAATATTCAAATTGAACTGAAGGACACGAGGCAAATTTATAATACATTGTATTATCATTCCTTTCTACTGAAAGAAAAGAATAAGATGTATGATTAGCAAATAATAATATTTTTAATCTTATTGCACACAAATAAAATTGATTACAATTTAAAAGCCTGGTTGCTTGGTTCTAAGTTATTTAATGAACAAAGGGATATTTTCTGCTCTGATGTCATAGAATATATCCTAAATATAATGTTTAATCTATTATTTGTTTCATTCTCAATCAGTCTATGAGAATTACTTATTGTACAAGCTACATTTTTGTCATAAAGCTGCAAAAATTTCGATCTTTATTTGTTCCCAAAGACCTTTTTCAACTATTTTGAGCTCCCTTTTGATGTTATACATGCTTACAGCACGGAAACGTTTGAAAACCGGCAATATCCAAGCTTTTAATAAGCCTGGAAATGAAGGTATGCTGCAGAACTGGTCATCTCTTCCCGAAACAAATTTAAAACCGGTCTACTCCAAATCCGCCTTGTAGCGCAGCGATGTCCGAACTCAGATATACAGCTGCTACTGCAAGCATTTCGAAAAGTACGAGGTTGTTGTCCTTTCGTGATTATTTTCGTTTCAAATGAGATAGTGAAAAATGTTTGGAGGTTCTACATCAGATATTGGGGCAAAGTCAGCCTTTCATATGTCTGAGGTATATGAGAGAAAGTCAGTTTTGAAGAGTGGGAAAAGTATTACGACTAGTATAGTTGGAGTCTTGACTTCAGATTTAATCGTGGAGCCGGTTAAACTTCGTGATGTCCCAAAATTACTGATGAAGAACTTCGTACCCGAATGGAAGAGTGACGACAAATTGATTTCTCACAATAAACAGTAGCTCAAGGACTAGAATTGCTAGAAGGAAATCCTAAGGAAGAAGAACACCCAGATAATATTTTGTGCTAGAGTGGGGAAGATATGGCCACTAGGATCTGATTTCTTTTATGTGTGATGCCATATTTTGTAAAAATATATACTGCCTAATGTGAATGCATTTATGAGTTAATTATTTTGCCACTTATTTTCAATACAATTTAGGGGTCATACCGAAAACGAGCTGTAATACTGGCATCTCCGAAATCAAATATGAAATAACACACCCACCGCTTTATACCTACCTATCATAAATGGCGCTCAGAAAAACGCTTCCGAAACTCTTTGAATGACGCGAGGTTCTTTTTTCCTTAATCGCATTTCACTTAAATGGGATATATAATCCACTTCTCCAAAAATTTTCTTTTTGGAAATGGGCACTTTTAGAGTTATACGGGGCATATATTGATCAGAAAAAATCCATTGACCAAACAAATAAGAATTAAAAATTACTTTGGTTTTCCATGATTAAATCAATGCACACATATATAGAGAAAGTTTGTTTTTAAAACGTTTTAAACATATATGAAAAATTGAGTAAAGTTGCGCAAATAATAACTAAATATGAAAATTTCCACCTTTTTCAAAGAATTTTAAACGTTTTGTTCATGTAATTTATACAATAAGGCTCCTTATTCGTGCGATCTTAAAATTCACTGGAAATTACTTTAAATGCCTTCCATAGAAAGGCCGTCGGCCAAATGCACTGGCATACAAAAGTTAAGGAACATGTCGTTAAATGCGAAAAATTTGCAATTAATACGAAAACTATGTTTCGAAATCAGTTCTGGAGAATCGTGTCACATTGAATAGAGTATCGTATACATATTATAGTGAAGATTCGGTCACGAGGGCAATTGGGGGGACCACCAGAAAGGGATGGTGGCGAAAATGGAGTTTCACTCATCCTGTTTCACAGAAAGCTGATAACGAGGTGTAACTTTTATCAATGGTTATGGTTTAATCTACATAATATTTACATGCGTTTTCGTAAGCATAGCACGAATATTCGGGAAGATATAAATGTTTCTTTAAAAAATCACAAATTTTTCCGCATGTATTTTGTTTATATGTGTTTTGTTATTTCTTTGCTGCGCATTACGTTAATCTTCGAATGGTATTCGAGAAAATGCAATTTAAATAATGTATTTAATTTCTAATTGTTCAAGGTATTCAGGCTATTCAATCTTACTAAAATTCAATGTTACTGTTCGAAGATTAAAATTTAAAAAATATCAGTTTGTACAAGAACCCTCATCATTTACCTTCTCTTAAACAGAAATTGAACTTCACCTCACTGAAATACCGATATCTTTTTGAAATTTAGTGGGACTAACTGGAATTTTTTGTAAAGTTTCTCTATATATCTGGCTTTGAAGTTATGAAAGAAAAATTCCTCTGCGTCTCGCAAATGCGCAGCAAAAAATTATTTAGTACAAACACTCATATTTCCTGTAATATTCAACATATTTACTTCAACGTTTAATACAATGCTTCTGTAACAAATTTTCAAGTGTTCTGCAAATTTCGAATAATTTGAATGAAAACTCTGCGTGTTATAAACAAAACACATGCGGAAAAATTTGGGATTTTTTAAAGAAACATTTATATCTTCCCGAATATTTGTGCTATGCTTATGAAAACGCATGTAAATATTATGCAGATTACACCATAACCATTGATAAGAGTTACATCTCGTTATCAGCTTTCTGTGGAACAGGATGGGTGAAATTCCATTTTCGCCTTCATCCCTTTCTGGTGGTCCCCCTAATTGCCCTCATGACCGAATCATCACTGTTATATGTATATGATACTCTATTGAATGTGACACGATTCTCCAGAACTGATTTTTAAACATAGTTTTCGTATCAATTTACGAAATGCTCCTTAACTTTTGTATGCCATTGTAGTTAAATGTCAACTATTAGATACTACCTAATGTTATAAAATAGTTGTGAAAAAATCGCTGAATTCTTCTAACTTGCATTCTGATTTCCTATGTATTGAGTGATTTATAAATATACCTTTTATCTGGATTATCGCACGTTAAATTGAAAACAGCTTTTGAATTGTGGAAACCACAGCATTTTTTTTTTCTTTTACCACTGCAAAACGTGGTAAATACTAAGGTTTTCAAACTTGAAATTGATGTAAGCGCACAACATACTCTAAGTAGTTTAAAACACATTGGTAGATGTTGCCAGTGACATAAGTACCACAATGAGTGAGATACAATTTGCTGTTTGGTACTGACTGCGTTTTCATTTCCAATCTATATTTATTTAGAATATATTTTTTAATTAAATAAATTTATTTAATCTTACCTCATTTTACTTTTCAGTTAAATGAGGTATCTGTTATCGTCATTCTGATGAATATTTTTCTAAATTTTATTTAGTCCTTGTATTGTTGCAAGCATACAGGCGTTATTCATTTTGCAACTAAATACGCACCTTCTCTGAAGTAAGATCTCTTTAGATAAAGAACTAAATTTAACACTGTTTGAGATTACAGTTTCCTCTGAAGGTATTTAAACACAAAAAATTATGAATTATTTACAAAAATATAGACTATTACAGATTAAATGAAATTGATAAGCATGATAATTTTAATGAAATTAATAAAATCCGTTATAGAAATACACAATTTCCATCCCTGCTCTAACTCAAGTTTGAATTTCGCTTAGTCAAAGCTAAATTATTTATTATGAAAAGTATTTTTATTGAAAGAACAGCTAAGTAAGTTTCCTTGAATTAATTGGAAGAAAACATATCAATAAAATATTTATATTTAATTAATGAATCTCACTTGTAATTAATTTGCTAACTAGTACAATGACAAATATTATTTTTTAAAAAGCGATTTAAATTTATTGTCTGGAAAACTAACATTTACCCCGTAAATCTAATTTGCTGTCTAACAACTGTTAGTAAATGAATCAGAAGTTCAGTAAAATAAAAATGGTTAATTTTTATGAAAGCAATTGAAGGCTTTGTTCTGTTTAAAAAGGGCTAATTTAAATATGCCATAAGAAATTAAAATTACTACAAAATCAACCCGCCATAAGAAAACATTGTAAAATGTTTATTCTCAAAAGGCTTAGATTTCCGTGAGATGTTGATTGGTCCAATAATATGTTTTTTTCATTTATAATGTTTTATATATTTTATATTAAACATGCATTTCTGTGCACTGAAAAAGACGAACTCTAAATATGTTCAACTATGCAAATATTAAATTTTATACTAGATTTCTAGCAAAACAACTAAATTTCGTACATCTTGAAACATATTTTGCAGTTTTATACTTATCACTTTTAAATATTTTTTTTTATTTATGATTGAGAATATCAAATTTGGTATATAGCATCATCAAAGAAACTTTCGTTCCTTTGAAATATTTTATAAGTAAAATTTAAAATATATGAACACAGTGATTGTCGCAATTATTTTGGAATATATGATTACTATATTGTTGCAATCTATGTTTATTTTGCGCTTTGATTTTTATTTGTAAATTACTATAATATTATTTAATTTACTTTTTTTATTTGGTTTTTAATACAATTATGCATATCCAATTAAGTGAGTACTAAATTTAAAAAAAGAATTGGAAATATCTTTCATGAAGAAATAAATAAATCTTAATTTAGCACTAGGCTTTTATCTCAAAATGTGTGTGATTCATCAATAACTATGAAGCTCACCAGTTATAACATAAGGAATAGAGGAACTAAAAATGTGCGTCGGTTTGAGCTATCAATAATAATGCATTTACTATGCTCATACAAGGTAAAGGTTGAGACGAAAAAGTCTTGTTTTGAAATGAAAAATCAATATTTATGAATTTAGTATGATCAGAACAGAACGATTGTGACGAATGTACAATTTAACACTGCAACCCAATAGACTGATAATGAAGAATATGATCGAAAGTATTATAATGAATTTTCATATAAAATTATTTTTATATACAAATTATATTTCTCAAAACATATCAATTATTTTCTTATTAAACTAATAAAATGATTTTTATTTAATTTATTTCTTTGGTTTCTAAAAATAATGATAGGTTCTGTAAGATCTTCTGTTAAAACTGAAGACATATTTGTGATTAATTAACATGAATAATCTCTTTGTGAAAAGATGAATACTTAAGTCATATCATAAATCATATTAAAGAAAGAAATTCTTCAAATGTGTGTTGTTAAAATTCTCCTTTCTTCAAAGTACGGTTTTTCTTCATTGGAGTAACATGTTTGGAAATTCTAACCATGATGGAAAAAAGCAGTGTAATGATGCATAAAAACGTTTCATTAGCAGTCAATCAATAGGGTACCAAGAGATGAAAAAAATTAGAAAGAAATAAAGAAAGAAAAGCGGTATATCTAGTGTTTAAAGATAAAAAAAAGATTATATTCGCTGGATAAGGCAAATCAAGTTAATGAATTCCGGAGGAAAATCAATTTTTGAGATAATTCCCTGCCTACAAATCTCAGGAAAGAATTTATTTAATGAAGCATAGGGATCAGCAAAAATATTTGATTGCTGCATGACATGCCAATTTGGGTTTTGATACAGTTTCGAGATAAGTAAGGCAAAGGTTAAAGTGTATTTTTTTAAAAAAAAGGGGAACTTTCAAATCGGCCCAGTAAATACGACATTAGCGGAAAACATACTGTTGGCAGAGAAAAAAACGTATTAATGATACACCTAAGCTTACAAAGCGGAGATCA
>BGPR01014549.1:0-38973 GCA_013235015.1 Araneus ventricosus
TGCATGCTCTTTCCAATGGTATACAACATACTATAGGTTAGTATACAAAATTTTTTGTCAAAATTTAAATTTAAATTTTAATTTTAAATTTTTCAAAAAGTACATATTTTAAAATTTTCAAATTAATTCCATGAATAGTTTGTATTGTTGTAAATCACCTGGCAAAATATTAATTTGGGATGACAATGGGTTAATAGTTAAAAGAATTTTTAACTGAAGCTTGTTTTTCATTAATTCCCTGTATCGAGCTGAATAATACAAGAAAGCTTATATTTACACTAGCGTGAAAATAAATATGAATGCTAACCTGAAGAAAGAATACAGTAATGAGTCTAAAATAATTAAATCGTACATGTTTTTGTACTTTGGCAGAATACTTATTAACTTTTATGATGAAAAGTTATTTTTACTTAATCAAATTCTTCATTTTTCAGCAAAGCATAGCCGAGCCGCCACTTTCCTTCATAGACAGTGGTGATGTAACCTGATATGTCTTCTAATTTCAGTTTATTTGGACATTTTGACTCTTCTTTTTTCCAACCCTGCAAATCATATGAAAAGTATTTCACCAATAAGGTTGGTGTAGTTTTGAAAATGAATGCATGATATTGCTTGGTTCCTTAGATAGCCAATGCTTGATCAAAGTGACTGTTCAAGAACAATTCTGATTCAGCATATTCCTCTTAGGTTGAGTAGGCAAAATCTACCTTGGTAATATTTTCTACAGTCCACTCAAAAAGTTGTCGTGGGGTTCGAGTTTGATTTTTATATGGTGATTGTAAACTAGCACAAGGTGCCAGTCTCTTTATTGAATCCCCTATTCCTTCGCAAGATCCTTTTCCATGTTTTGTGACCAAAAAATAACACTCTCCTTTCACTTTAAAATCTTCCTCATGAAAGCAGAAGTTCAAAAAGTTTCTTATTTTTGTATTGGGTGGCAGACTCGCCTAAAAAATAAAAAATCTTATTTGGAAGTTTTTGAAATTTAGATGTCGGTAAAGGTAGGAGTTTTTTTAAAGGTGTAAACAACAACTGTGTTGTGCTCTAGGCAGTCAGAAACAACTACGTAACTAACATGTTCAACTTCGTTTTCCTGTTTGAAATATAATACAAAAGGATGGATTGTGACCTGTTGGCTTGTCCAGTGATACCTCTGTGCTTCATCTTGCTACGCTATAATTTTCAAAAAAATCACAGGTGACAGCAAACTCTTTGAGACATCCTTTTCTGTAATTAAAGGATGCTCCCTGTTGTTTGGCAATGAAGTTGTGCTGAACCAAAGAAGACAACTTGCTGCAGAATAAATCAATACATTTTTCTGAAGATTTCTCAAAGGTTTTTAGAAAGGAAAGGATCTCGAGGAAACTTGTCTTTGGCAAACTGAAACCCACTGGTGGAACTTGTTCAATCAAATTTAAAGTAAAGGATTCTTCCAAAATTGTACCTATCTCAGTTTCACTTGGACAGTAAACACATTTCCCCATATGTTGCAATCAGTTGTTGATGGGTTAGAAAGTACTTTTGGTAGGCATTGCTTGTAATTCTTTATGTTGCCATTTGTTGCAGTATTCATTTTAGCATTGTCTATAATCAATTTGACATTTTGGTAAGGTAGGCATACACAAACAGAGTGTGTGCCACTTTGACCAGCTAACACACAATGTTGCAGTCTTAACTCAGCAAATTTAGAGAAATCTATTTTTATGCAAGGAAACTTGTCTTTGAAATGTTTGTAAGCTTCTTTAAAGTATGAAAAACACCTAACATAATGAATGAAATTCTTAAGAAATTAAGATTGAACAAGGAAGGAGCAGTTTTCTGGACAGCACAAGGAAGAAAAGTTCATCTGGTGGCTTCTTTAAACTGCTCCTTCTTTGTTCAATCTTAATTTCTTAAGAATTTCATTCATTATGTTAGGTGTTTTTTTTTTGTATTTTCATTGTTATCTTGGTTGCTTACAGCATGAGCACGCTCCAGATGCTTTGTTTATATCTTATTTTAATTTTATTTGTATTGATTTGTGTTTTTACCTTTAATGTCATTATTTTATCTGTTTATTGTTAAAGTATGAGCTAATAAGTATTGTGCCAAGTACAAATATATACGATTTAATTATTTTAGACTAATTACTGTGTTCTTCCTTCAGGTTAGCATTCATATTTATTTTCACGGAAGTCTAAATATTAGCCTTCTTGTATTATCCAGCTCAATACAGGGAATTAATGAAAAACAAGCTTCAGTTTAAAATTTTTTTAAATTATTAACCCATTGTCATCCCAAATTAATATTTTGCCAGGTGATTTACAACAATACAAACTATTCATGGAATTAATTTGAAAATTTTAAAATATGTACTTTTTGAAAAATTTAAAATTTAAATTTTAATTTAAATTTTGACAAAAACTTTTTTATACTAACCTATAGTATGCTGTATACCAGTGGAAAGAGCATGCAAAATGCTGTAAAATGACACCTGCCCCAGCTCTCCAGCTTAATTAGGAGAGCTCCTAGAGCAATTCGAAAAATTTCCATTTGCGGTTTTTGGGCAAATTTTTGAAAATTTACATTGCTGTAATTCAAAAAGGTGTCCACATATCTTGATGAAATTTGGTATTTTTCCAAGTCTATATCAATAGTGCATCTCTGCCAAATTTCATGAAAATCTGAGATGGTGAGGTAAATTTTGTTCAAAAATTGTGTTGATTTGACATGGAATGACCCAGAGACGGGTGGTTGGAAGGAGGATATGATAGTAGGGGGTACGCGAAAACAAAAGGCTAACCAAGGGGTTACGCTAGGGAAAGAATGTTGGGAACTCCTGATCTAGTTGCTTACTTTTCAACATAATTTACATGGCTTTTGAAACATTTAACCTAGTTTTACATCATAATAATTACTTACATTAAATGTATAATAACAAAAGAAATAATATTAAACACTAACAATGATAACGTTGTAACAAAAATAAGGAAGTAAAAAAATAAGATAAGATAAATAAATATAAATATAACAGATTAAATAAATAAATTATTAAATGCAATGAAAATAATAGACCTTACAAAGCAACAGTGATTATTTTCATTGCTTGGTAGTTCTTCGAGGAAAAAATTTTAAAAAAGCATCACGAGACACGAAAAGTGCCTTAAATTTGGAGGAATAATTTGCAAAAAATGGTGCATGGTAACAGATTAAATAAATAAAATAATAAATACAATGAAAATAATAGACGTTACAAAGCAACAATGATTATCTTCATTGCATGGTAGTTCTTGAGGAAGCAATATGAAAAAAGCATCACGAGACACGAAAAGTGCCTTAATATTGAAGGAATAATTTGCAAAAAAATGCTTCTCTATACAGGGTGTTCCAAAATTCGACCGACAAACTTCTAGGGGTGATCGTACACATCAAGACAAACAGCTTTTGCAATCAAACTTGGGACACAAATGCAATGGTCGACCTCTACTGGGGGGCTCATTGCCAATGAATTAAATAAAAGTTAAGGGAATATAGAATAAAGTATGCAACTCAGGTTCATTGGAATACAAATTCACAATAGCACAACAACACAATTGCACGAAGAACAACACGCGACGCGTGTATTACCTCGGATGACAAGTCCTTTGAACACTTATTTTATGTTACTTCAAAGGTTTGTTGTTGATACCGAGTCCTACTTGCCATTGTATCAGTCATGTTGAATACGACTTTCATTGTTGTTATGCATGCATTTGTGATGTTTTGTTGTCGTGAATTTGAATTCCATTAAACCTGTGTTATGCACTTCACCTGTTGCATCCTCTTCTTCTACTTAATTCACTGGCAAAGAGCCTCCTGTAGAGTTCACCCTGGGCGTTTGCGACCCCATGTTCTATTACAAAAGTTGTTTGTCTTGAGGTGTACGATCACCCCTAGAAGTTTGTCGGTCGAATTTTGGAACACCCTGTATAATAACGTTTTTAGGTTAAAAGGCGTGTGAATTTTTAATATCTCCTCACATTATGCATCTGCAGATCATATTAATTCTACAAAAATACCAATACCACTCACTCTGATGTTATGAGGGACAATCTTTGTTCCAAATGGTTCATCAAGATTTCGAGTAGATTGATAACAATCGCAAACAGGTCTTCGAAGAATTCCACACAATCGATAGTGAACATTCCCTGCTTCACACACTTTCCTCGGTGGTAATTGATTTCTTGTTTCAATTCCATGAAATACGTCACTTTGCTTTTATAATCATCTAAGGAGTGCTCACCTTGCAGAAAAGCGTTCAGTTGTGCCTGGGCCTGAAAAGTTTTGTTAATATAATGCGATGAAACAATAAAAAACTAATTCTTTGATGAAATAATTGTCATGTTTTACAAAATATATCACACTCCCAGCAGTAATATTAAACAAATACATAATTTGCATGTACAGTGTTTAAATTAACGGAGTTAAACTAAAAGTAGCTAACAGATTTTGTTCTGAAAATTCCATGTTATTATAAAAGAAGCTTTCACATTTTAAAATTCAGATAGAAATTAATGCAACAAAACAAATTCGAATTAAATTAATTAAAAAGCGTTTTAAAACTCTCCAATATCATTTGATGTCATCAAATCATGAAAGCTTTTCTACGGAATTTTACGAATGGAGTCAATATAATCTCTCAATAATATCTCTTATTACTTATTGAAGAAAGCAAGATGCTCATAGGTAAAAAACATTTGTAAGAAGAACCTGAATTGAAAAATCTATAATAACCATTTCCTTGCCGTTGCTTGTAAAGGGGAATAGAAGGGCTAATTTGCACGTAATAATAGCCGCCTTCGGCGATCAGCTGTTAGGCCATAATATTATTAGCTATGTTTGTAAATTGGTGAAATAAATTGGCGAAATCGGTCCAACTGGGGAACTCTGTGAAAGTTTTATTTTGCGATATCTCTCGAAAATGGAGGGCGGGGAGGGAGGATCTAGGGCTCTTAAGATTTTACGTGAAAAAAAATTGGCGAAATCGGTACAGTGATTGTTGCTGGGGGACTGGCTCTTTGGTTTTGCTGATTATTTTAAATATATAAATAAATATTGTTTTTCCTGCCTCCCACAAGGTGTTGATGAGAGAAGGGTTGGATTCTCTGCAAGTATTTTATGAAGAGAAATGAAGTTGCGAGCGTGTTCATTCCAGACCTCCAAGTAGGCGCACTTGAATTCAGATGAACTGAAAACCAGTGACGGCTCGTCAGCTCGGAAACAACCAGCGCCGCAAAAGTTGCACAGACATAAGTTGTAGTTAATTTTATGCTGATTACTTGGTTATATAATGATGATATAAAAATTGATAGTTTTTGAGATATAAGCAAAAAAACTGGGGGGGGGGGCTCATATTTTTTGGCTATAACTAAAATTCAAAGCAAACTAAATTCTGGAAAACTTCAAGCAATTTGACAAACAGCATTTCCATGAAGGGATGTGTCACACTGGTATAAACGTCTCAACGCTTATGAAGACTACGTCGAGAAGTAAACAAAAGTATGTAGTTTTTGTGAAATGCCTTAAATATTGTCCAGAATTATAATTGCCACTGTAATTTCGCCCTGAACCTTTATTATCGTACCGCCATCGTTTTGCATTCTACCGAAATCTTGTTTCGTTTGGAGCCATGGAACTGGCTCTTGAAAGCTGGAACGCGAATTTTTTTTTATAAAAACCCTGTATATGAAATGGCAATATTGGTTTATTGTTATGTCTGGGCTACTTTCCATCATATCCTGTAGATATGGGGGGGGGGTTAAAGACTTGGTAGTATGCTAGCGGTATGAAAAATTAAAATGAAAAGGCTTAATGTTAAAACACACACAATTTAATAATACAAATATACAAGGTGCGTTCGAAAAGTTCGGTGAATGGTCTCATAAAATAAAGGAAACAATGTATACAAATAAAATACCTTTACTGGCATTCAAAGTAATCACCATTAGCTACAATACACTTTTGACATCGGTTGTACAGCTGCTGGAAACTGTCAGCAAACTCTTCTTTCGGTATCGCTCGAAGCACCATTGCTGGACCTGCATAATGTCGGAAAAGCGTAGACCTTTTTCTTACGCTTTTGCAAATGTTCGTGACTAATGTTACTCGCACTGTCTAGGCTTATCTTCAATTCTCTGCTATCATTCTCAAAGACAGCCGTCGATCATCCGCAAGCATCCTTCGCACTCGTTCAATGTTGTCTGGAGTTGTGCTTGTTGGTGGTCGACCCGAACGCGGCTCATCTTTGACAGCTTCCTTTCCGACTCTAAAGCGTTTAAACCACTCAA
The DNA here is from genome assembly GCA_013235015.1 of Araneus ventricosus. Taxonomy (NCBI): domain Eukaryota; kingdom Metazoa; phylum Arthropoda; class Arachnida; order Araneae; family Araneidae; genus Araneus; species Araneus ventricosus. The sequence continues at coordinate 6,306 of BGPR01014549.1, forward strand.
AAACACACTTTTTACTCACTGCGTCCACACCGTACACTTTCACTTACATTTCGTGTGTCTTCGTCGCCGTTTTCCCTAATTTGAAGCAAAACTTGATGTTCACGCGTTGCTCCATTTCGCAGTGACGGGCCTTCTCACAATCACTCTTTAAATTGGTCGTAGCGCGCACTTCCGCTTAACTGTCGTGATTTGGACGCTAGGGGGCACTAGTTGCCATGTCTCTCACTGCGTCAGCGTGAGCGCAGCATCCGAACCAGCGCGGTTATTCAACTATGGGACCATTCACCGAACTTTTCGAACGCACCTTGTATATTTACAAAAAAAAAATATTCACAGATTAAAAAAAAGAAAGTTAAAGGGAATCATTGTATTTTAAAGTTAGCAATTGCTATCAAGACCGAAACTAAAGATATTAGCGACGGATAGTAAAGAGTCGTTAGGCTTAAGAAAAGCAATTATAAAGTCATCGCATAGCCACATACAGCCACGCCCGTCTTCCGATCTTACTCCAGGCAGCGACACAGGTCTTGCGCTCTCGACTGTGCGGAAAGAAGTAGTTATGTTCTGGAATGCACTTCGCTCGGTTTTCTCTTCAACTGTCCTTCGACGGCGTTTGGGCCGTTACGGGCTGCCATCTGGGTATGCGGTTTTAGATTAAATTCGCAGAGGAGATAAAATAAGACGTTGGAATACTAACAAAAATTGGAATACTGAAGTATTCGAACAAAAATTATTGGTGGCATAAAATAAGACGTTCGAATACTTGAAGTATTCGAACAAAAATTATTGGTGGCATAAAATAAGACGTTGGAATACTTGAAGTATTCCAACAAAAATTATTGGTGGCAAACCTCATATTCGTAATCAGCACCCGAAAAAACATAAAGAAACAAAAAAAATAACAACTCCTCCAGAATTGGATTTAAAAAAAAACTACTTAACTACTGAGAAAAAGCGAAAAAAAGCCAAATGAGGAAGTCGCGCCAAGCGAGAGCTAGGAAAAATGCAGCTCAAATGAATGCAATTTCAAGCGGAGAAAGGGTTGCTTTTCTCCCGCTTCGCGTTGATCATTGCGTTCATTTCGGATTCTGAGGAGGGGCAAAACTTGATGCAGCTCCGCTCTGTCTCTCTCTCTTAATTCTTGATAGATTTTCCGTCTTCTTTTTACAATTTTTATTACTTTTTTGCCCTTTTCGTTGATCACTGAATACTCAAAGCGGAAAAGTAAGTCAATTAGAATAAAAACAAAAATAAAATCTTTTAAAATAATTTCAGGGGGACTGCAGCTCATATGGACCAGCCGCCACTGCTGAAAACACAGAGACATATTTAAATCACTTACTTCACCCGTGAGAAAAAACTTGTATTTCTCTAATTCTTTTGAGAACGACAGCGGCAATTTCCATTCGGCTTGCAGAAATTCGAGGACATTTTGTTTAAAAGCTAACATTACATTTTCGGGCAAAGACGTCTTTAAGAAATCTCTAGCAGTTTCTTCAGGATTCTGAAAAAAAATACAACACAGTCAATGGGTTTCTGCAGATATTCGGTAAATTATAGTAAAAATAATTCAAATCGGGGGCTCTCGAGACGTTTCATTCAAAATAATTACTTTGCTTCAAATTTTCAGTTTAATAATCCTTTTCGATTGACCCTCCGTACCTTTTTCGATTCCTATTATTTTTACACAATTAATTCCTATTATTTTTACAAATTTATTTAATCTTCCAACGGGAGCGCCTGCGCAAATTTTACGACAAACGGGATTTTTCATACCCTGCTTTTTTATTCGGAGTCAAAACTGTCTGAAAGTCATTGCTATTCCTTCATGCAACACCTCTCTTCAGGATTAAATGCGTTTATCCCAGTTTCACGGTATTTTTATACTGTTTTATGCTTCTGTCGTAAATTTTATGCAGCGCGCCCGCTCGTGTAACTCGATAATTCTTTTTTCACGTCTTAACGTTTCAGTTTGATAATTATAAAACCAGTGCGGATTAGGGCTATTTAATATTTAATTTTACACTATCCAAGATATTTAATATGTAATAATCCTGAAAAATAATCCACCATGACGAAGAATTTTTTTGAAAAACTTCAGTCTTATGAAAACACCTCACTACTAGAGCCCAAAATATCTGATCATCGCCATATGACGTTACCATTTCTTTAAATCTAAATTATACACCACAACCTGAAAAACCAAGCGAACAGCAACCAGTATTGAGAAGAAGAGCTCGTTGTTTGTGTTTGAAAGAAATAAAACGATTTTCAAAATCCATTAAATGCAGTAGGTGCATTATATAGTGTACTTGCAAGCGTCACTCTCTAGCAAAAGTTCAATGTTTCATATGCAAGGACAAAGATTAGAAACTAAGAAGAAAGACTTTGTTGTAAATCTTAGCTTTTATTATAATTTTTTTTATTGCTTAATACCTTTTTTATAAAATAACATTATTAAATCTCATTACTTTCTCTGATTTCAGTATAAATTTAGATTTTGCAAATAATATTAAAATTAATTTTCACTCTTGATGAAAAAATTTGCTTTTCTGACGTGTCTCTTATTAGTATTATGAAATAATTTGCAGCTGCCATAGTACAAATGAAGAAAATTATTGTGTCTTAAAAAGTACGACACGCGCCCGCTCGTGTGAAATATTTTAGCGCGCTCGCTGGAATGTTAACGTGTATTGTTTCATGTTTGTGAAAAAGGAATATTATAATCGATTTTTCTCTCACTTCCTAATGTGATAGGGAAAGGGTGTCAAACTCGCGGCCCACAGCGAGCAACTTTGCGGTCAGGCAAACATGACAGACTGTAACAAAATTTTTACGAAGTTTAATTTTTAAAAATCGTAACCATACATAATTATGAGACACGAGCCACACCATTCGCCAGTGTTCCATTACCAGTCGTATTACTTCGACGCACCAATTCCCCAACCAGTAGCAGCGAATATTTTAGCAGTCGATGACACACAAATAAGAAAATGGAGGTAAACGAGATCCAGTGCTGTTTAGATTTGGAAGTGAAATTCAGTGACGTTGGGAAGCCTAAATTTCAGATACATTTCCCTGCCTGGTTTGAAAATACTCTAAAATTGGGAAATGAAATTGTTTTCATGTTTGGAAGTACTTATCGGTCCGAGAAATTACTTTCACTTATCGTAGGAAACAAGTCTCCTATCAGATTCAGAATTATTGGATCAGTTTAGAAATTAATATCTGCGGACCCTGTACCCCCGATTCCTACAACTGCTAGAGTTATCTCATCGGGTTTATATGCGCAAGAGTTCACCTACAGAAGCACTAAATATACTGTAAAAAAAACTGTTAGATTTCTTCATTTTTTTGCCGCAAACTGCATTTCATTTCATCTTTTCATATTTTTGCTATTAATGTTCAGAATAATAACGATCTTTCTCGGACATCTCGGTATTTACATCTAATCAGAATACGTAAATAACCATTTGAATCATTTTTCTGATGAAAAAAAAGTTTAAACATACTTTTTGAAGGCAGTTTTCAATGCGAGAAAAATATGCAACAGCCCAGTGCATCAGATCGAAAGGGTCAGCAACAGCCTTTACAATCTCGCCAATAGGAGGTTTCAGTTCATAATTGCCTTTTGCCCAGATCAGTTTCACTTTCAAACCTCCTATGTGCTCCTAAAAATGAAAACAGAGGGAAACATCAAAATATTTCGAAGGTGAACAAAGAGATGAAACAAAACTACCAAATTGAAGATTACTTAGTTGAAAAATATCGGGTCTTACGAAATTTAATAGGTTTAACATCGAGATATTTCTTATATTACTTTCAGCTTATTTTATCAAAGTTACACTTATTTTACAATAGCTGCCTTCGGCGACCAGCTTGCTCGCTGGAAACATAATTTCAATTGAATCTCTTATGCATAATTTGATATTCATGGTTCCTTTAACAAAGTAATTTTAAACTTGAAATTGTGGCCTCGTACCTGTTTTGTTCATTGTCTACATGAACGTTCCCAATGGAATCAAGTGTCACCTAAGATCTAATTAGGTATGCCGAATATTTCACAAACTGTAATTCTGTACGTAATATAAAAAAATCACAAATACCAGTGATGGATACTACAGACAGAGAGCTGAGATTCAATCATACATATGAAAAGGTATCCGACTACATTTGAAAGACGATTTTGGGTCGAAATTTACAATTTTTTTTTTATGGCTTCACTTTAAAGCCCATTTATTTAGCTTTCTAAATCTGGGTTTATTTTATTTCTAACCTAAATAGAAATGGAGATATAGAATTTTTTTATAAAACACTACACCGCCCTCTGAAGTATAATTATTATTTTTTACTTATTTTAATTAATTATAAACTTTTATCTGCAAGCCACGTCAATTTGAATAAGTTTTTGAGCTTCGACAAGCTACTGCGGATATTTTTGTCAAAATGCACATTTGTGGAGTTACAAACTTCACATTTTTGGGACATAAATGGCTGTATTACTGTTCAATGATTGATTTTATGGCTTTATAAACTGGGACCTGATATATACATTGACCAATGTATATATCATATGTTATCGCTGTTAAACCTCGGAAATTTTCGATTTTATGAAAAAATATATATATTATTCCCCTGTCTTTTCTGGACAATTTAAAACAATCCGCGTTAAGAAATTGCCATAATTACGAAAGTTATGAAGGAAAATGTATCAGTTATTCAACGTAAACATTGAATATGGCCATATCTTTAAAGCGCTATATCTCAAAATGTGTGTTTTTATCCCGCGGACGATATCTCAAGAACTATTGAATATTTTTACATAGCATTTTTACTGAATATGTATTGCGCTATGTTCTACAAATTGAACCACAATTTTGTACATATTTTCTCCAAAGCAGTTTTTTGGAGGAAGGGGGGGAGGGTAGAAAGTTGAAATTTTAACCATTTTTAACATTTTTATTTGAAATTGGTATATAAAATGGAAACTGAATTTAAATGTTAATAAATTGAAGTTCAGTTTCTTAAACAGACTGTTTGGATTACTTAGACACCCAAAATATTGCGTTTAGGCAAATATTTTATCCGTAATCATGCGCTCAAGGCGACTATCTCATTTTTGTCCAATAATAGTACCCATATTTATTACTCTCTTAAGAAAATACATACCAATATAAAGGCTTGAAAATGTGTGTACTATAAGAGAAAGAACAGATATTCTTCCAGAAAAAAATGAACTTGTGAATTGCATTGTTTCAGAGATATAATGTATCGAATTTGACAGTTTTCCCGCCTTTTTTAGAGGTTTAAGAGGCGAATGTCCCCTTAACTGCGGTTGTGGTTTATATATACACTAGCAGTACGCTCACGGCGTTGCCCGTGGAATCAGGACTTCAACAAAATGAAAAAAAAAAACCGCCCACAATGACATGAAAAAGTTTTGAAAACAAAATCAAAACAAAACATACACATTATTGATTTTCCCGTTTATATTTTTTTTCGCGATAAACAATATTAAAAAATTGCAACGTGAAAATTATTATTCTGCAAGCAAAGTATACGATATGAATAAATACGTTAAGATACTGCCGAAAATAATAATCAAAGTTATTCAGTTGAAGGTCATGACCTATCCTGCGCGTCCGCCAATCAGAATTGCCAGCAACGTTCCGAAGAAGTGCCACGCGAGGAACTCGATCGAGAAAAATAACTCTCAACGACCCAGAAAAAAATTAATTTAAAAAAACGGGAAAAGATATTTTAACCGTTCTTGTTTTAAATCCGACAGAACCGTTCTACTTATAAGCTGAAAAAAATTGAAAATAATAGTGTTATTAGAAAGCCGGATGCAACAAATTTAAAAACAAAAGTAACATTTCGATGCCAAAACTGGCTATTTTTAAAAAAATTTCTCAAAATTCAGTAAATTACGTTAGAAATTCAAAACTAACTTCGTTAGAACGGAAATCGCGTGCTCTTTCCGATGGTGTATCTATTTTTGTCGTACAGTTATCCGAAACCATGCTATTGAGAAATTAATGCGAAAAATCACCCAAAACAACACAAAACATTAAATAAAAAATGTTCTAGATTAAATTTCAAAATTTCGGCTTCGAGGTGCATGCAGTCACCATTACATCTACCTGTGTGCCAAATTTCATGGCTGCAAGTGCGATAGATTCGCCTGGACATCGCAGACACAAACACACTTACACACACAAACATTGCCTTTTATAAGTACAGATATATAAGAAAGTACCCGCAGTTAACCATTTGAAAATTCGTATTTTCAAGAAGCAAAAACGGCACTTTATCAGTCTTCCTAAAATATTATTTTAAAGCGAGTGGCGGATTTTGACAACATGAGGTCACAGGGGGAAATTTTTAAAAAATTCCTCTGAATACTCAATGTCATAAATTCGACGGCGCCATAGCACTGCGATGTCACCGAATAGATTTTGAGGCCCTTTAGGGTTCCGAGGTACGAGGCAAACACCTCTAGCGCCTGTGGAAAAACCGCCATTGCTTCAAGCCGCATTAAAAGATGTTTACTTGTAAACTCTCAAACGCATTCCATTTGTACTGGATTCGCTTTAGGATATGCTGGAAAGTAGCCCAGACATAAAAACAAGAAATCAATATTGCCATTTCATATACAGGGTTGATGCAATTAAAATCGGCTTTCAAGAGCCGGTGTTATGGCTCAAAACGAAACAAGATTTCAGTAGAATGCAGTACAAGTGATGCGCTTTGTAAAAATTTTTTAGAAAAAGATGCATAAAAACGGTATCTTGAACAGAAAAAAGGGCTGTACGTTCAGAAATGAATTTCTTCGAGATTTTTAGCTTAACGAAACTTTGAAAAACAAACACCCTGAAACGAACTACTTTGCCTCAGTAATTAAAAAAAAACTGCAAAAATCGCTTTAGATAATGTTTCAGAGCCATTTTTGATGAAAAGTTAAAAAAAAAATTTTTTTTCCGCTTTGCTTCCTCTTTTTTGTTTATTTACGTTTTCTTTCTTTTTTTTCTGTTTTCACAGAGCCATAGTACCGGCCTTCTCAATGGGCGAACTTTGAGTATAGATAGAATCAAATCTAATCAAATATTTCAAGAAATTTATTTAGAAACAATTTTAGAATCAAAACCGTTTGCTTCTGAAAATTAAACTACTTTCCTCAAGATATACCACGGATTCCATAACTAAAATAGAGACATGCCTGTATCACACGACCCGAAATTACTGCGGTTTTAAAATAACAAACTGAATGATGCATACCTCGAAGTGGCACACGTATTTTTCATATTTACATAATGACTCGTAGCACAAAGACTTCAGCTGGGAGATCATAATAGATTCTACACAGTTGAAGAATGAATCCTGTTGATTAGGCGGAATGATACTCTTTTGCACACCAATCGACATGGTTCTTTGAACGAGAGGATACCAACTAAAATCATGAGGATTATTGAAAAATTAATACAAACATCTTTAATGAAAGTTTAAATTGTAGATACTCATATACAGAGTGTTCCAAAAGGGTTTGACAAAATTAGAGGGGTAATAGTACGCATCAAAATGAACAAAAAATGCAGTGGAACCTGGGGTCGGAAAATGATGCTTTATTCCACGAATACTCCAGGAAACGCGAAGCACAGGTTACAAGAAAAACAGCACTCGCATAAATTAGCAACACAAGCAGGCAGCAAATCACTAGTAATGACAGTACAGCACTTTCAATAACGCTCATCGTCCGCACTGCGAACATGACTCCAAAAAGAGATCCCTCAAAAGAATCACTTGTTTCTACACCTCCGGGTATTTATAGCTTTCCTACAGGGCGTGATGTAACATAGAATTCTCCAGCAGAATCCAGATCTCGGTCCCTAAGAGAGATAGGAGCATAATTCTCATATTTGCGAGAACTTTCATTTTGTCGCCAAGATCGATGGTCATTAGCTTGGCGTTCAATACGCATCTCCGAAAAACTCTCTTTCAAACCACAAGACTAATACTGCAGGGAACCGGCATTACAGATGCCTAACAATAGGGCTCAACGACGCACTTAGAAACGACTGACGGACACGCTGGAAGATTCCGGATGTTTCCTGCATTTCTGCTGCATCTGTCACGATCCTCCCTATAAGATCTTCCGGGGTCTCCACTGGTGTCTCACAAACGAGTGATTTCAGGTGACCGCAGAAGCAGAAGTCTAAGGGGTTAAGTTCTTACGAGACTCCTTGCTGCGTCACGCTTCGCAAACACATTTTTCGCGATTGTTCCATTCTTGGCATTGTGAAGTCTTGAGAAGCAGCAGCAAATTCTCACGAGAAAGTCTGACCAGACATCCCAGATAGCTAGCTGAAGGCACCAGAAGAAAGGGAGCGGACGTCGTAAAGACCGATTCCTGATTACATCACCCGAAGGGTTTGTTAAAACGCCGCGCCGACTGACCACGAAAAGATCACCCAGGTCGACAACAAACGCATTACGTTGTGGCTGATGCCAATAGCGATGCGGGAAAGAGGGCAGAGATTTGTCATTGGGGAAACTGTCTCCTCCCCCGACAAATCACCAAAAACTTAAGTTTTCGACCACGCCTCGGAGGGCAGGGTCAAAGGTGTTTTTAAACTGGAACTCTGGAGAGAAGAGGGGAGATCTTCGAGAGATCGGTTAGAGATCGCTTGGAGATTCGAGATTCAATTCTCGTGATCGAGAATTTGGAAGGCAGCTCTCAGGCTGAGAAGCTGTTGTATCGGGCCTTGTCCCGTGAACCGTTCTTCCGGCCATCGGACTTTGCACTCGCCTTGAATAGAACTTTTCAATTTACATACGAGTGAATTCATAACAAATCTGCGATTGAATCCAGATTTAACTTTGACTTGTTTACGCTATCTCGTCCTGAGTTAAGCAGAATTGATTTATGTCGATGTTAATTTGTACATTCTTGTAGATAATCAATTAATCAAGAATCTTTAATTAAAAATTAATATCCTGATATTGCTGTGTCTGGTGAAATCCTTCATAGTTTAGTACCACTGAGCTAAGACCCTACAGCATGTATTATGAGCCCTCAAATTTTGTCAAAACTCTTTTTGAACAACCTGCATAAAAATTCATAGACTACATAAAATTTCTGAACAAACTTGTTATGCAATTTATCTTGGGCATTCAGAATTTGCATCTTCACAACTTGCAGGTACGTCGACACTTCGTAAAGTTCCTCTTTCTTGAACACATCCAGGTCGATGAAGCTAAGTTTGCCACCTGTGGACAGCCACGCTTCCATCACTTTCAGTATGCACCTGTTAGACAGAATATAAGCTTCGGATAGCTTTCTCTTCTGACGTCTCATCTGATGAGCAGGGATCTTCGCAAAAGAAGCCATTTCTTTGTAATACATGGATGTCGGATTATAAGCACTCTTTTTTGGCACAGAAGAAAACAGTAATGAATCCACTAAAGGAAAAACAATAATCATGAGCAAAACAATTTTTTAATTTAAGGGGCCGTCCACAAATGATGTCACGCTTGCAAGGGGGGAGGGGGTTCGTGAAATTGTGACAGTTTGTGATAAGTGGGAGAAAGGGGGGAACAAGAAGTGTGACATCACACATTTGGTTAAAATGAAAACATTTAAATTCTGCAGATTAAAATTTGAAATTACCAGAATTTGAGGGTATTTTTTTAATCGGGGCAAAAACATTTTTCATGTGATTTTTTTCCCCTTATATTCCTTTCTTTTCGAAAAAGGCATTCAGGGTAGGTTCTGAGAATATGGTAGCAGCAAATATTCTTCACTATTAGAAGAAAACCTCCCCCTGCTCACAAATGTCATTAAAACACATAGTTAAAGTTTAAAAATAAAATTTGAAATGTGATCTATAAGGTAGTACTTCGTTTCTGAACTGCAAGTATATATTTATGTAATATAGCGTGACATGTGACAAGGGGGGTGGAGGGGGTATGGTGAAGTGTGACACTTTGTGACAAAGGGAGGAGGGGAGTCAAAAATATTGAAAAAAAGTGTGACAACATTTATGGACAGCCCCTAATACAAATATTTAACTTTCAGATTTAAAATTATTGCATTTTGAATGTTAGTTTAACAAATATTTAAAAATAAAAATACATCAACAAGCTGAAATTTGTGTGGCAGTTTTAATTCGTCAATATCAAACTGAAAAAATAAATTACAAACAAGCATGGGGAGAGTTGCCGAATTTAGATTACCTGGATATTTTTTAATGTACAGTGACAGAGAAGTAATTTTAATGATAAACATGTAGAATTTTTTTGTAGCTTATTTATCTCCAAAACAATGCAATTAATTTTGTATGAAATACACTTTATAAAATAGGTTCAAAAATTGTCTAATCAGGTCAATCAACAAACCGATTGTCCAGATTGAACCACCCATTTCTTTAGGCACAATTAAACCAAAGAAAAATTTGATTCTCAAATTCACACTAACATATAATGCATGAACCAAGTATGACATTTTTATGCACTGTATCACTTCTTCTTCCTCTGTTTCCTCACGAATGATACAAATGTTGGGATAATTACATCATCAATCCATTTATTTACCCTCATAATCTGATGTGGAATCTCCCGAGTAGATGGCGCCACCCTGCGTGGTTGCGCGCACGCTCAGACGCTGTCAAAACGAGTCCGATTAAGGACGTGTTATTTCTTGTGTAATTTTTATGTCTCTAACTTAATGTTCTAAGTCCGTGTCCATCATGAATAAAAAGGACGTTAAAATATCGCATGCTTAATTACAAGTTGTTCGACTCTGCGTATTCCTCCAACGAAATACTTTACAACAAATACGTATCTTTAGTTTATGTTGTTTTTGATTCAACATTTGTTGGTCTTAGTCTCCTTTTTATTTATTTATTGCTTTGACTTGTTCCGATTCATGAAGACTACTGAGTTGTGATAAATTGCTTTCCGAGCTATTGCTGAAGTTCAAGATAATAGTCCCATTACTTTAAACATCCCAATATCGACAACTATTCGTGGTCCCATCTAGGCAACTTTTGGACAACAACGAAAATTCCCCTTATCTTATTACTAATATAATAGCCCAGATCCTCCGTTATAACGCTCTGACGTCACCAATTATAAAAAGCGCGCCATAGCACTGCGAGCCGTTAAACAGCATTATTTCATTGTTAGAGAACCTAAATTTCAGTAATTTTAAATTTAAAAGAGTAATTGTCGTTCTAATTCCAAATTTAATAGCTCTAAAACAGTGAAATAAAATTTTCTATCGATGGATATAAAATTTATCTCTCTATGATTAATAGTTCCCGAGATATTTTAAATTATATTAATCCTATATTTTAAATTAATTTCCGTTTCTTAATAAAAAGTAGTAAATTAAGTCAGTGGTATATCATGCTCGTGATATAGTTTGGACGCCACGATGCACAGTGGATTTCACGGATGGATACCACAATGGATTTTTTGGACGCCACGATGATTTTCTGAATAAAGAAATATGTAGATAAAAAAATATTTCCTGTCATAAAACATGTTTATTTTATTTGTTTTCAATCAGTGTTAAACATTTCTCTCGCATATATATCTATTTAAACACGTCAAATTTGACGGGAAATCTCTCGAATGAAGAGGCAATTTGCACCCGCCATACCATGACGGGTGATTTTCTAGTTATTAAATATTGTACTAAAATTATTATAGTAAACTGTAGCGAAACAAATTTTGTATCTAAGGATGTCATATTTTCCTACTTAATATAAAATAGCGCAAGGGCTTTTTGTCTTTTGTTAAAATAATTAATGGATGAGACCTAATTCTAAGCACTTGTTCGCTAATTGTAACCACCTAGCGTCTTATCTTAAAAATGAATTCATGCCCCATTTGCATTGTTACAATATGATTTATTTATTGCCCCCGCCGACCCAAAGGGTGCAAAGCATGCCATGAGTCAGCGGGAAGAAAAATTCCAAACAAATAATAAAGTAATACAATATAATACAAAAAATTAGGTATTACAATATAAAACAGTATAGGTAAAAAATGCAGGTACTTTTCCGCTAGCAAATGTCGCCAATTGTGAACCAAACGTGAGCCAAGTCGCCCTGCGCAAATGTCACCAAAATTTGGCGGAATTCTACATTATTTGGCAATTTTTCTCTTGCGCCCGGCTAACGGAAAAGTACCGAAATGCAATATAAGTAATGCAATAAAAAATGCAAATATCAATATAAATACAATAAAATACAAAAAAAACATAAAAATAAATACAAACATAAATAATAGATGAATACAAATATACGCAATAAATAAAGAAGCATACATAAAATAACCAAAAAAAATAATAAAATTTAATAAATAGTAAATAAAACTTTAAAAAAGAAAGAAACAAGAAGTACCCTTAAAAAAACGAAATCTGAGATACAATTTAGAAAGGAGAGACAGGAAAAAAATTGAAAAAGAAAAGAAACAAAAAAACGAAGTATGTAACATATTTTACAAGAGGAAAGGGCAAGAATGTCAGATATATCCATGATAATGTTGGGAAAGTCTATTGCATATATTTGCATTGTTACAATATGATTTGCCTCTTTTATTCCAAATATTTAATAGAAAATATTTGAACACTGAATTTGAACCGGTGCAATCCAGGCATTGGTCCAAATTCATTGACTCGCCCCCCCCCCATATATATATGCATGTAATAAATCATTTTTTATCTAAACTTAGTTATTCAGCTTTATTACTGACTTTTTATGCGCAATGTTTTAAATCCTTTCAGGTAAAAGATACATACTCCATGCTATTCAAACTGATATTATTTTATCATAAATGACAAAAGTTTTTCTTATCTGAAAATTTATGAATTACTACTGCTCAGATTCTCAATAATAATACTCACACTAAGTTTTTGCTTTTTCTCTCTCCCCATCTGGTTCCCATGAAGACAACATTCATTTATATTCATAGGGAGTTTGCTTCTTCTTAGGGTTTTGTTTATTTGTGAGCTTTATATTGTTCCGATTATAAAGTTCTTTTCAAACATACCCAGATTAAAGAAACTTCACGTGTATTTCAGATTAAAACTGCGATACAAACAATAGGAGGAAAATCAAACTTTTTTTTGTATAAATAATGAAATTAAATTCACAGCCATTTTATTTATAAACAAAAGTGTCACAAGCTATGATATCATTTGTTGCATTTATTTGCAACTCAACTCCAATTAATTTTCGTTCAATACCACTTCCGAAAAAAAGGAGTCTGTCGTTTCAGCATTAAAATACAGAAATAATAGTTCCTAATTTTTTTAAAAAAGTATAAATATATATATATACAACCAAAAGGGTTTTTTTTTTTTTCCTTTTAAGAATATCATTATATCACTAGAAAATCACCCGTCATACCATGACGGGTGCAAGTTGCCTCTTCATTTGAGAGATTTCCCGTCAAATTTGACGTGTTTAAATGGATATATATGCGAGAGAAATGTTTAACATTGACTGAAAACAAATAAAATAAACATATGTTTCATGACAGGATTTTTTTTTATTTATATATTTCTTTATTCAAAAAACCTCTTGGTAAATAACATTCCGTGTGAAATATTTTTCATTGTTCAACAATTTTCCTTGTACTTCAGATGTTGTCAAAAAATATTATCAAATTATATCATCACGATTGCAATAAATAATGAGATGCATCGTGGCGTCCAACTATATCACGCGCATGATATACCACTGACGTAATTTACTACTTTCTATTGAAAAACGGAAATTTATTTGAAATATATGATTAATATAATTTAAAATTTATCGGGAATTATTGATCATAGCGATATAAATTGTATATCAATCGATAGAAAATTTTATTTCACTATTTTAGAGCTATTAAATTTGAAATTAGAACGCCAATTACACTCTTTTAATTTAAAATTACTGAAATTTAGGTTCTCTAACAATAAAATAATGCTGTTCAACGTCTCTTAGGGCTATAGCACGATTTCATTGTTGGTGACGTCAGAGCGTTACCGAGAGACAGATCTGGGCTATTATATTAGTAATTTCTGTATGTTTCAAATATAAGATGGATGAAATATTACGTAGAACGATTTTAGAAAGCAGAGCTTTTTAAATTTAAAATACTAAGCTGGAGGATTAGATGAACTTTATCTAATTTTTTTAGTGTATTATTGTATGATTTAATGCTGATGAATATAAAGCTGGGTATTCAAGAGAAGGCAAGCTATGCCACTTATCCTAAAACTGGTTTTTCTTTTCCACCCATTTTAGTCAAAAAATTAGGCAAAGTGGATGGATGTTCCAAAGTTTGTTTTGAGACAATCTTCAAAGTCGCAGAATTCTACCTACCCATACTCCTCTTCCTCCCACACAGGGAAATTCGAGTTTCATTTCTACCCTCGTTGCGAGGTGCCAATGTAGGCAGATCTTTTGTTTTGCCGCTAGCCTCGCATCGAGGTCCCAAATTGGAATCGGCAGATTGAGTTTTGGATTTTAAGTTCTTTTGAATTCCAGCATTTCGAATCATTTGCTCCAAATTTGACAGGTTTACGACCTTGAAGATAGGTTTTTTTTCCTCTCCGTGTTCCAAAAATTCCATTTTGGAAGAGCAGTGATGGCCTGCTTAATCGACAACCATAGCATTCTATATTTTTATGTATTTATTTTAGTTATTCATAAAAGGGAAGAGCTTCTTAGTCAACTTTGGATCCATTATGTATTTTATAGCACACAGATTTACTTTTTCAGACAATGCTTGATTTATTTGACATTATAACTGATTTTTGATGTTGTTGTTGGTGCTGTTATTATTTTGCTTCCTCCACTAAACACTTTTTATCATTTAAGACACGTAAAGCATAAAGGAATATTTATCATGCCTTTTATTTGTATTTCTTCTAAGAGATCACTGCTTCTTACTTGCTTATTGCATTTCAGAGTGAAATTTATTTGCTCTCGATGAGTTACCACATTTTTAAGTAAGCAATAAGAATAAAAACATTTTGCTATTATATTTTGTTAATACATTAATAATTTTGCATTAAAATCAATATTTACACACTACCGAAACAGAACAGCGAGAACTCCTCACACTTCTGATTTTATAAACTTAATGTCTCTAAATACAGTTGGACTTCTATTTAAAGAACCTCTATTTTGCGAACTTTTTCTTGGAACCAAGAACATTTTGCGAATTTCTTCGTAAAATAACCTCCAAATAGCGAAGTGCTTTCTCTATTTAACGAACTTTTTCTTGTGATCCAATATATTTTTTTCTCCCTATTTCTCAAAATATTTCTAAACATTTCAAACTTATTCTTTTTTTAACACATTTTATGGTGATCAATGACCTTGAAGCTGGAAAATGTCAAAGCGAAAGTGCTTGAGCATCAAAGAAAAAAAATTTAATTCTTCATCAGGGTGGATAAAGGCGTGAAAAAAAAAGTACATTGCTTTAAAATTTGGTATTCCTCCAAACAGCTTAGCAACCATAATAAAAAAATCGTGATAAGATACAAAATTACGATCCATCGAATTCTTGTTCAAAACGTTTAAAAGCAGTATGTCTATGAAGATGTGGATGAGGCAGTTTTGAAGTGGACAGTGTGAAAAATAAAAACAACACAGCAATGAATTGCGATGAAGACGAAGATGATGAAAATGGAAATGATCACGATGCCGAAATCAACAAACCTTCGTATGATGAAATGCTAAAATTCATTAATCTTAATATAAAATTATTATTTAAAATTGAAAATACAGTGCATTCCCGGACAATGTTTTGTTTTATTCTTGCTTTCCTTGCAGATTTCTTTTTGATGGGTAAAATATATAAAACAAATAGATATTAATTTACAAAATAAAGATGTGATTAATTACTTTTTTAATAATAATATTTAGTGTTTATGAATTTAAAATCTGTTTTGTGTAGTTTAAAGCATTTTAAAAGGTGAATCTCTATTTAACGAATTTTCCATATAACGAACTTTTTTTCGGGATTTAGCGACTTCGTTAAATAGAGGTCCAACTGTATATTTCACAGGTAAGAGTGCCATTGAATTCTTTAAAGTTTAATAATTCCAAATGTAACAACTTCCATGCCTTAAAAAGTGCAGCTCATTACAATCTTTACCTGCAGATTTTTTGACAACCCAAATATATTCTTCTCTAATCTGTTGGATGGCTTTTTCCAATTGTGTCTCCATCCCAACCTAGGAGCAAAGTATAATTTAAACAGAAACTTAGAATATTTTTCTCTTTGTTAAAAAAAATGATTTAGAATTCATTAAGTACAGGAATAAAATAAATCGTTTGTGGTTTTAATTAACATGCAAGAAAAACATCATGGAAGCACAGGCAGTGTTATTGAGTTTCAGGATGGTTAAGTATAAAAAAAACTTTTACAAAATTAATTTAAAATATTAGAAAAAACTTCACGCAAAGGAAAAAGATAATCAAACTAAACATATATCATCATAGTCATTGTGATTAATTTCATCTTTGTCCCTAATTTAAGTTTTTTCAATTTTTCCCATTAGCTTGATTAGAAATAAAGTACTTCAAGTTTTAATTTCAGCAATTAGGCAAGAAATATTTTAGACTAATATACTTAGATATTTTAAACTAATTGTAGCAAAAAAGAAAGAAAATTCCTTAAAAATCCATAATACACACAAAAAAAAAATTTTGAAAATGGAAATATATTAGATGATATACTTGGCATTTATGTCTAATATTTTTAATGGAAAAATATTCTTATATAAAATACTATGGACGAGTTTTCTGTTTTGTTTACTCACATTAAAAACCTTGACTTTATTTGCATGGCTTTTGGACTTCCGCTTTGAAGATTCCATTGACTTAGCATTACACCGGAATTACGTAGTCACCGCATTTTAATGTATATAAACAAAACAGAAAACTCGTCCATAATACACAAAATCTTCTTGTCATTTGAAACATATTAAAATAAAAACATCTGTTGGACCAAATGATTTTTAAAAAGTGGCAAAAATTAATCTTCTCTGCAAGTCAATAATTTTTAAAGAATGATATAAAATTTAATTAAACTTGCAACTTGAAGGCAAATAAATAAAATGATTTAATTCCATCTGCAATAATTTCATGCAATAGGAATGGCTCCACTAAAGATGAAATAGTTTTTTTATGCATGGAAACATGGCTTTTAGTTTATAAAAAGTCGCCTATTTCATTAATTGTCACAAAACTGAACTAAAATCTCTCATACCCTTCACTGTATTTGAGAGAAAAATTTGAAGCAAATTATTCAATTTAAATAATAAAATAATTCTAATAGCGTACGAACTATTTATGCATTTTGGTATTCCATTTTTCCCTGCCCATCATTGCTACAGAGACAATAGAAACTCCTTCATATCATGGTTTTCATTGTCATGACCTGAAATACAGTTCTCTTCTTTTAGGTGTTTCTGTGCCTGACCAGGAAAACCTCCTAAAGTGATCCTCCTTTTTTCCCTAAATCTTTCCCTTTGGTAGGAATGGGACTCAGTAACCTTGAATGACCTTACACATCGATTAGGATCATTTAAAAATTTATGGAAATTAAAGAAACAGTGCATCATGACAGACAGACACAAGTATTTTCTGCTTTATATTATAGATGCGTTAATAAACACTTTTTGTTTTGAAGAAATTTTTTGAAAATTTATATTTAACATTTTGTAAACTAAATCTTTTATTCAGCATTAAAATTCACAAATTATAAGCATTCTTCAAATGCAAAAAAATTTGCATGCACATTTTCGAATCATGTACATAATAAAAGTCTTTAAAACTAAAATATGTAGGGGGGAAGAATGAAGACTTGATCCTAAACTATGAAGACTTGATCCTAAACGATTTTCACAAATTGTGAAACAGTTGGTAATTTGTTAGTGCCATCCCCATTTGGACTTTGGTCATATGGTGTATTCTGAATAGCCATTGTAATGGAGTGTAGGTGGATTTATTTTGGAGATTCCAAAATAAATTATCCTTTTTTTTTTTTTTTTCATTCTTCTGTGGATTTAAACTTTACTTTTGTAGGTAAGGTGAATTTAAATATTTCTAAATTTTGAGCAAATTTCAGGCTATAATTCGTTATATAGTATTATGCAATATATTGGTTTTAACTGATTTAATTTTTACATTATTACAGAAAAAGTTAATTAGAGAGATGTAACCTTAGCCAGTTAGGAAGACTTGACCTTACAAAAAAACTTCACAAAGCAAGAGCTTATATAGGTGTATTTTGTTTTTCACTGTAACTTTGTTCGGGTGAAGTACATTGTGCAGTTGGGATCAGGTTCCTCGTGCAGTGGAGTTGCTCGCCAATATGGAAACTCAAACTATCAATCTGAATACACTAGCAACGCGTCACCTTGATTGTTGACATAATTGTGTCCTATATAACTAGGGTTGCCGTAATTGCCAAGCTTTGATAAGGGATGTTTAAGTGTGAAATATATAAAACATGAAAAAGTGGGGTGGTAACGGTTTATTTTACTAATAATCAGGGGTGTAATGGAAGGGTACACGGGAGAACGGTGTACCCCCACTGGTTTTTCGATAAAATCAAATTTTTTCGTTAATTTTGCAGTTTTTTATTAATTGTAGAATTTTCATGTACAGTAAACTCTCGATTATCCGGCATTCAAGTATCTGGAAAGCTCAACTAACCGGAAAAATTAGATAATGAGTTTTTCTAAGAAATTTACATCTGCGCGCCAAAATTTAGCACGCGCGTTCCGTTCCATTCACGCGGACAATTTATTTCTGGAATGCAACGTTCGTTCCCGCACGGAGGGGTGTAGAAGGAAATATATATACAGTACTGTGATTTACACAGACACGTTTTATGGGGTGGGTTCAAAAGCAAAAGTGAGAACCAAAAAAAAAAAATTACAATAATAAAAGGTCCTCACCTTTCGCCGAAAAACAAGACATAAAAACGAAATCGACAACCAGAAAAAAAGGCAAAGGGACAGAATCGGTAAAAAAAAAAGCTCACGGGGGGGGGCGGTTTACACTCCAGATTAGTAAGTCTCTTTCTTTTCCTTTATTTATTTACCCTCCAAATACCGGCAGATGTTGATTCCGATTACGTAATATCACGTGCGGGAGAATTGGAGGCCCGCGTATTGCGCAATAACCCTTGCGATCTTCTAAAAGATAATTAGTTTTGATATTCAATCTGGGATTTGTTTATGATCACTTAAAAGAGTTTTATTATGCTTTCTGAGTAGAATATTTTTCAGTTTCGTCGGTTATTTTTATATTTTTACAATCTATATATTTACGGTAAAAATTCGGCTACAGATCATATATATATATTTTTAAATCATCAATGTTAAATTAAAATCTTCATGATATATTATGTTAATACAATGTTATGGAAGATATCGAAGTATTCTTAAAAATTATATTTATTGCACATTTCAAAATGACAAAAACAAATTATTTGGCCGACAAAAACTTTAAAAAAAAAAAAAAAAAAGGCTACAATTTTTCCCGTCGCACTCAACTATCCGAACTTTTCAGGTATTCGGAGTTTTCCGAGCATGCCGGTTAGTTAAGCTTTAACTCTATAACACGAAAAAGTGGGCTGGTAACGGTTTCTTTTACTAATAATGAGGGGCGTAGTGGAGGGGGCACACTGGGGAACGGCGTACCCCCCCCCCACACACACACACTAGTTTTTCGATAAAATCCTATATTTTCGTCAATTTTGTAGTTTTTTTTTTATTAATTGTAGAATTTTCATGAACTGTAAAAAAAATTTTGTTTTTTTAAAGTTGGTTAAAAAGTAAAAGTTCTGCGTGCAGTATCATTTCTTGCTGCTGCTGCAGTGCTACAGGCATATTTGATTGAAAACATTGATGACGTCGTGAATGAAAACGTTTTTCTTGAATTTTTGTCAATTTATCTTTAAAGTTTAAATGAAATAAAAATGAATATATATAAATGGTGTTTGTATTTTGTAATAACTGGTTTTTTTTTATTTAGCATTAAATTATGTTACGAATTTAAATTAAATGGGAAAAACCTTACTTTAAAGTGGTTATAATTTAGAGAATTTTAAACCAAATGCAGTTAGAAACAAAAGTTTCTATAACACTTCTTCAAAAAGAAAAAAATAATGTACATAAAATGTTGGAATTTTTAGCGTTGCCCCACGGAAAAATTGGCCACTACAACACTGCTAATAATCTACTAATTTTACTAATGGGGATAAAAAATCAATAAAGTTCAAGCAATCTAATAAAATGAACACTTAGAATAATAAAAATGGTTCGAGGTTAAGCCTTTTTAGACCAGCTATATTTTAAAGTTGATTTTACTTTCTTAATTATATCTTTTTCACATAATTATAATGAAGCAAAGTTTAGGGAGAAAACGGGACAAATAGGAATACGGGACTGAGAAGTGAAATATGGTGACAGTCACGTATATACGGGACATATGGCAACCCTATATATAACCACAATTATTTAAAACTTGTTTTTTTAAATAATTATTTGATGAATACAATTTCTTTTTAATAGGAAACTTTAAAGAATTTCTAAATTCCTTTCTGCAAGGGTTCCCAGTTCTTAGAGAGATTTGATCCTAAGAGAATTTATGAAATATGAAATACTTTATGCTTAAGTGAGATGTGAATTTAGCATGAGTACATTTCCCGTTCTTAAAACAATCGCTAACAATCAAAATATTTATGAAATATTCAAAAAAATTAAAACAAGGATCAAGTTTCCTCTAAAAAATCATTTCGGAAACGAAATTCAGTTTCAATACTGTATAAACATATAAATACATATGGAGAATAAGAAAAGTGATAACGGTTTTAAAAAGGACAAGTTTGATAGCATAAATAAATACAAAAAAAAATCAGAATTTGAGTACAACACACATTTCTTGTTCTAAAAGATGTTTTATTCCGAAATGATATAATAAAACCTCATCCTTTTTAATCATTAAGAGATTCTACTGAAACATAAAAGCTATAATAATCAGGATTTTTTTTTATTAAAATACATCGAGCATTCCTTGTATACCTTCAATCTGTGAGGAACCAGGCTTAGAATTCTTTCTATATTTTTTTCAGCCAATGTTGCCACTGTGTCTGTAGGAATCAACTTCCTCAGATAGTATTCATATTTCTGAAATGAAAATAAAAAAAATGCAAAATAACTGTCTATATTGCTGCTTGAGTTGATTCCTTGACATTTTCATTAAAACGAGACAATTACACTTAAGATAAATCATCATTTTTTAAAAACAGATGTAGAACCACAATATAAAAGATATGTAGAACAGCATTTGATAAGCATAAAAAAATCTAGTCTATATCTCTATCTCTACTAATAATAAAGGAGAATATGTGTGCGTGTGTGTGTCTGTGTGTTGGTGTTCTACAGGCCAGACCGCTAGGCTTAGAGCAACGAAATTTGGCACAAACATACTTTAGAGGGTGGGAATGTGCACCTCATTGCCATTATAATTTTTGAAATTTTAATTAGAATTTTAATTAATTAAAAATTAAGCTAAATTTTGGCCTTTTTCCTTAATAACATCCGAAAATATTGCAGCACAATAATCATTTTTACACCATCTGAAAGCACAATAAATTACCTTTTCAATGATATCAAATTAAGTTGCCATACGATTTTTTCGCTAATTTTAATAACCTTTTAAAAGTATATTTTGGCATAATTTACAACAAAACCTTTCATTGTTGCAACGCGATTCAAACCGTTTTCATCGTTAAAACAAATATTTATTTGAATGTTTCTCTTCAATTGTTGAAAGCTTAAGTAATATCTTAATGCTTAATGATATGTTTTAATCAGTACATTTTCATCCTGGACATAAAATGTACAGTGACACTTTAAAGTTAAAACAAAATGCATATTTTGCAAGAGGAATTAGAGAGTGAAATTTGATGCCGACAATGTGCAATTGGGGGCCGTCCACAAATGATGTCACGCTTGGAAGGGGGAGGGGGTTCGTGAAATTGTGACAAGGGGAGGGAAGGGGGTAACAAGAAGTGTGGCATCACACATTTTGGTTAAAATAAAAACATTTAAAAACAGCAGGTTAAATTTTGAAATTACCAGGATTTTAGGGTATTTTTTAAATTGGGGCTAAAACAATTTTCATGTGATTTTTTCTTTCACTTATATTCCTTTGTTTTTGAAAAAGGAGTTCAGGGTAGGTTCTGAGAATATGGTAGCAGCAGAAATTCTTCACCATTAGAAGCAAACCTCCCCCTGTCACACCCTTGAAATGCCCAAAAAAAGATATATCGCCCCACCTGGGTGAGTGGTTGAACTGGTAGTGGCACAAACAGGTTGATCTTATTGAGGCGTTTTTTTTTTTTTTTTTTAAATTCAATCTGTTTAAAAGTATTTTGTGTTCAGATTGTAAAAAAAGGATTTAAAGCAAAATATATCAAATTCCAAAATACTACTGTTTACAATTGCTCTTTTATATTAATATTTTATTACTATTGTATATTAATTAGGTTTTTTGTTGTAAACCTTAATCTTATTTCATACAAAATAAGTACACATATAATCATTATTATTGTTATGCTCACAAATGTCATTAAAACAAATAGTTAAAGTTTAAAAATAAAATTTGAAATATGATCTATAACGTAGTGCTTTGTTTCTGAACTGCAAGTTTATGTTTATGTAATATAGTGTGACATGTGACAAGGGGGAGGGAGGGGGTATGGTGAAGTGTGACACTTTGTGACAAAGAAGGGGGAGGGAGGAGGGTCAAAAATATTGAAAAAAAGTGTGACATCATTTATGGACAGCCCCTTGTATGCTACATGACACATACAGTTACTCGACTGCATTAGGGATGTTCAAGCAGACAACGAACAGAATAGGTGCAATTCTACTGAAAGAAGGTGGGTTAAATGTATATAAAAATTTGAAATCTAAAATTACTTTATTAAGGGAACCATGAATATCAATTTATATGTAAGAGCTTCCCGATGAACAAGCAGGTCGCCGAAGGCGGCTAGTGTATAATAAGATCAATATAAATTAAACTCCATCCATCACTAGGACATAGACATATCTGAATGACCTGTCCAGCATGGATAATAACACAGGGGCTGAAAGCCATGCTAAATAGTTAGCTAGTGGAAACTATTTAGCATGCATGCAGCTCTTAAAAGGAGGTATGTTCTGTCATCGGCAATGGAGCTGTTAACCAGCACAGCAACACGGCCAAGACAGGAAGGAACCTGCTTATTCATATAGCTGCTACCATCCTCATACACAAAGTGGTCATCAGCGATGTAGCAAGTTTCAGAATATTAAAAATAAGCTAATAAAATAAATGGTAATAAATGTTTTTGGTTAAAATTCTATTCTATTTATTTATATGAATGATATCTCCCTAATCAATGAGATATATATTAAACAGTCGCAGTAGTTTAGAAAGAAAAAATATCAAAACATAAAGGCTTTTGGATTTTTAAAAAATGAGTAAGAAAGCTAAGGGGCCATCCACAAATAATGTCACGCTTGGAGGGGGGAGGGGGGTTCATGAAATTGTGACAGTTTGTGACAAGGGGGAGGGAGGGGGTAACAAGAAGTGTGACATCACACATTTTGGTTAAAATAAAAACATTTAAAATCAGCAGATTAAATTTTGAAATTATCAGAATTTGGAGGTATTTTTTAAATCGAGGCTAAAACAACTTTCATGTGATTTTCCTTTTCTCACTTATATTCCTTTCTTTTCGAAAACTGCATTCAGGGTAGGTTCTGAGAATATTGGTAGCAGCAGAAATTCTTCACCATTAGAGGAAAACTTCCCCCTATCACACCCTTGAAATGTTCAACAAAAGATTCGTCGCCCCACCTGGGTGAGTGGTAGAACTGGTAGTGGTACAAACAGGTTGATCTTACTGAGGCGCTTTTTTTTAAAATTCAATCTGTTTAAGATTATTTTGTGTTCATAAAGTAAAGATTAGATTTAAAGCAAAATCTATCAAATTCCATTTCAAATTCCGAAATACTACTGTTTTCAATTGCTCTTTTAAATTAATATTTTATTACTATTGTATATTAATTAGGGTTTTTGTTCTAAACCTTAAATTTTATTTCATACAAAATAAGTACACATATAAATCATTAGTATTGTTATGCTCACAATTGTCATTAAAACACATAGTTCAAGTTTAAAAATAAAATTTGATATATGATCTATAACGTAGTGCTTTTTTTTCTGAACTGCAAGTATATGTTTTAGTATATGTTTATGTAATATAGCATGACATGTGTTCAAGTGTGACACTTTGTGACAAAGGGGGGATGGGGGGCCAAAAATATTGAAAAAAAAGTGTGACATCATTTATGGACAGCCCCCAAGATCAAATCACATCAGAGAAAATTAACATTCAAAATACTCTTTATTGCTTTAATACACCAACATAAATCTAACAATCTTGAAAAGGAACAAACAAATAGTAATAGTAATAGTAATTCAGAGTAATTTTCTAAGACTTTGGGAGCCCTTTGCAGTGATGAAGTAATGAAGTTGATATCATCTGCCCATTTTAGAAGTAAAAGCTGATTGAATAGTGCCAGGAAAAGATTTTGTACAGTGCCCCTGTCTGACATGTTAATCAAAATCCATTAGCAGTAAAATCAGTCATTACGTATTATTCACTTTCTGCCCTCCCTTTCTGGCATGGTGGTCGCAAAAGAGGACAACAAATTTAAAATTTTCTAAAAAAATACCTCTCCACTTCCAAACCCAGAAAATTGCAGGGAAAGTAGCTAATATTTCTTTTCAGTGTATTTTATTTCATACAGAAGGGTTGATCATGCCAAAGAAAAAAATAAGTATAGAGTTCTGTACAGAGTTCCCACCCTTATTGAGGGAAAAAATTCAAGGACTTTTCCACCTTTTTAATAAAATTCAAGGATCATAAAATTACATATTTTAGACATAAAAATGCAAATGATAAATTTAAATCAAATTAATCATTCGCATTTTTATTTCTGAAATAAAAAAACTGATACGGAACTGCAATTCTAATGATAAACCGTGTACCAAATTTTATCCATCTAGCTGCTTAAGTTTTTGAGTTATTGTGTTCACATGAACACAGACTTCCCTGGCTCTATGAAATTAAATAGCATACATTTTGAAAACAGATTTGATTTCATTGCAGAGAAAATCGGTTATTGGTATTTAAAACAAAATTCTGTTTAAATATATCAGTTACTTTAAAAATTTATAAGGATAATTGCAGGACTATTTTACTCGACGGAGAAATATCCTTTTTATACAGCTTTTACTGCATTGTCAAATTAAGCTGTCTTTGAACATACGAAGGAATATATATTCAAAGATGATGATTGATAAGATTGATGATTGGCAGCCTTCCCAAAGAAACATCCTTTTTCTGGTGGTGGAATTCTCAAGACAAAATTAAGTTACAAACTGGTTTTCTCGTCTGTCCCAAAAAATATTGGATGGACATTTTGCTTATTTTTCAAGGACTTTTGAAGGACACAACAAGAAATCAAGTACTTTTCCAGGGCCCTTAGTAAGGCAAATAAAATTCAAGGCATTTTCAAGGATTTTTAAGGACCATGGGAACCTTGCAATGAGATAAAAATATACATGCAGAAGGAGGAAAAAAGAGCTGGAAGCAGAAAGAAACTTTTCTCTTCCCATTTTCTCCCACAAGGCATAATATAGATGTTAATGTGAAAGACCAATATCTGGCAAATGTCGATATCCTTCAGTGAATGTTGATAATCTCCGGTGAATGTTTGCGGAATGTGTCGACATTCACCAGTGAAAGTCTTTTCACAGTAACATAGACACACCATGAATGTATTTAACAGCATCTAATTTGTTTTTTAATTAAAATCTTGAAGACGAAAGAAATAGTGGTAATTATCAGTTTCAGCAACATGGCTCTCACAAATACTTCATAAAAGTCTGCAATATCAAAAGCATAAAATGCAGTGTCAATCTGAACAATTTATCCCGTAAAGAAACAACTTGAAATATAGTGCATTTCTTTTTATTACAATAAATAATCTTAAAGTATGTGATAAAATTGCCACTAATCTTACGTCAAAAATATATGACTTACTTCCCTTAAAATTGTAGCATATAAAGCAATTTTGACAATACATTTTATTTAATAGTACACTAGAAGACCATTAATACTAAAAAGTAGCCCCAGAAAAAAATAGCAAAACTAAAAGAATAATTTAATAAAACCACAATATATCTGGTACGAGCACAAGCAGCTGCTTCCAGGAATACAGTGACAATAATACAAAAATTAACTGCCAAAATCAAAATCCTATCACAGGACAAAATCAAGATGGTAATAGAAACAAAAAATAAATAAGAAGAAGAATCCGGCAGATGGACTTTGTCAAAGGTCACCCTCTGCTGGGATTCTAAAATTCAGAAATGGAATTTTCAGGAAAGTGTTTTTTCTTTTTCTTTCAATTTTGGGGTAATTCTAGGAACCATATAATAACAATATAATATAATATTCTTCGACCTGATGATCAGTTCCTCTACAGAAAATTATCCCATTTCTGAATTTTAGAATTCCAGCAGGGGGGGGGGGCGGGTGACCTTTGACCAAGTCCATCTGCTGGATTCTTATTATTATTATTTATTTTTTTGTTTCTATTACCGTCTTGATTTTGTCCTGTGATAGGATTTTAATTCTGGCAGTTAATTTTTGCATTTTTCTCTAATACAGTAATACCTCATTACAACAATATTTTGGGGACCATAGAAAGATATTGTTATAGAGGGAAGTATTGTTATATCGTGGGGCGATATAATTACGATATAAAAAAGTTACATTTTAGTTGTTTTAACGTGGACACAATACGACAATATACATTTTGCAAAAAAATCATCACCAGATTGATGTTTGTTAAATTATACAAAAATATGAAAATTCAGCTACACAATAAAATAGTTCACATGCCTGAGAAACTTACTTATCAAAAAAATCCAATATTTTTGTTTGCTTATTCATGTTTTTAACTGTTAAGTCAACTAATAAGTTTTGTATAGAGTCTACTGCACAGAAATAATCATAATTTGCGGATAAAAGGCTTCAAAAAATTGTCCATAGGGACTGAACTGATTGAAGACAGGAGTGGCGCTAGTGTCTGCCCTATGGGAGGGACGACTTACTGTACGGGGGAAAGTGTAATGAAATTGGTATTAAATTTTCGTCAGATCTTTATTCATCTATTAGTTGAATACCGTGTTGCATGATAGGGGTACAAAACTTTTCCGACAGGGATCCTGGACCCTCCAGCCCCCCTGATTGAAGTCGATAAAGATTGCAATGTATCTGTATCATCATGCTCTTCATCACCATTTTTCATTTTGTTTGTGGTTTCTGCCCAAAATCCCAGACGAAATGGGTTATCTTCTTCAGTAACTCCTTCAAAAACCATACGATCATCATCTGCTGTTAAATATTCCTCCACGTTTTCCATACATTTTCTCACTTTTTTTTCTTCATGTTGAAGACTTTTGAAGTCTCAAAACACATTCTTCAGCATCTGAAACATCACCATTTTTGGAATTTTCATCATTACCAGTTTACTTATCCTCCATGAAATATTGTTACAGAGGAAAAAAATGCCGTTGAGATTTTTAAAAAACAATTGTTGTACAGAGGTTTACTGCTGTACAGAATATCGTTATATTGAGAGGAGATTAACATTATCTTCTATGGAAATTCACCGGGATCACAAAATTTTGTTGTTGTAGAGGGATTTATCCTTCTATTGGATATCGTTGTAGCGAGAGTTTACTGTAGTAAATTTTAGCATATTTTTTTAAGAACATTGTAATTATAAAATTTAGTGGCCTTGATGATCTTCAAAAAAATTACTACTTACAAGCCACTGCCTTTCTTCTGCTGTCAGACTTCTGGATAAATTTCCTGAAGTTGTTTCTTTCTCCTCAAATGGTCTGAGAAATAAAAGGAACAAAACATTTAAGAAGGCTTTCATGAAAAATTTACCAAATATCTCATTTAATTAGCAATATTATTCTACTTTATACTCATAAAATCTTTTAATGTTTCATAATGCACTCATAATTTAAGGAGAATGAAAAATTCTAAAAATATCTCATTTAACTAGCAGTGTTATTTCATTTTATTCACATGAAATAATCTGACATTTTAAAGTTTCTGGATGTAAATATAATTTTATATATCTTTGTTAAATATCTGGGAAGTAAATGAAAAAAAATCAATGATAAATAAAGTCTGTGTATGTTCTGTTCTTGATATTTTGTCACTGTTTTGCTATGCACTGACTTTTGATTCTGTTTGAATAATTGATCATGGAATATTACCAACTCTATCTACAATATTAAACCTAATAAAATCCTACTACAAGATTCAGTTCTTGACCTCTTTGTATTTTATAAAGTAACAATATTTTTATCATGATGTAACATTCTTTATATAACCATATTAAACATCAGCACATGAGCAACTGCAATACAATACAAAAGCTAATTATTTTAGGTTCTTTTTTAAAGGGCCATTTAAGAAAATTTTTCAAAAATTTATAAACTATACTAAAATTGTGTGATTATTTGTATTTTCCTACTGCACAAAATACAAATACCCTAAACATTAGCTGAACAATATTCACATTATGTTGTAGCTAAACTTCTGTTTATTTAAATTTTAAATGATAGGCAAATTACTTAAATGCTTTCAATAAGGTTGAACGAAATTTCTCCCTCTCGTCCAGCATTGCCCAGTATCCCAGACGACGGACTCTTTTGTGCTTTTTGGGAACTTTCCTCCCACTTGGTACATCTAAGGGAAAGAAAACACATGTTAACCTTTTCTAATATTTTTAACATACTAAAAATATCACATAATTTTTCACTAAATGCATAATGGGTTGACTCTCTAGAGCAGAGGTTCCCAACCTGTGGTACGTGTACCACTAGGGGTACGCGAAGAACTAGTTGGGGGTATGCGAAATCAAAGTTGGTAATGGCGGAAACAAGAAAAGATAAGGGATTAAAAATATTACAGAATTTTGTTTCTCTAAGTGAATACTTATTATTCAGTAACTATATTATTATAATAGTTGAAAATAAGAAAGTGTAATTTTTAGCTGTCCTTATAAGTTAATGAGAAATTATTACAATACTGCTCTCAAATGGAATAAAATGTGAAATCAAAAATAAGTCGTGCAAATGTTATTACTTCAAGTCATTTGACTCTTAAGCTTACCCAA
Source organism: Araneus ventricosus (assembly GCA_013235015.1). Taxonomy (NCBI): domain Eukaryota; kingdom Metazoa; phylum Arthropoda; class Arachnida; order Araneae; family Araneidae; genus Araneus; species Araneus ventricosus. Next base: position 35,656 of record BGPR01014549.1, read on the forward strand.
GTCATTAACATTATCGATGAAATCTTCTTTTGATAGATGGAGGGTTGGGGGTGGGGAGCTTGATATGACAGATAAAAAGATTAATCAAGGGATACATTAGAGAAAATGGATTGGGAACCATCCCCTCTAGAGATGAAAAGTTTTTGTGTTAGGAAAATGTTTAAAAATTTGTATCTTTTTAAAATTAATAAGTTAGAAAAATATGAAATATTTAATTTTTTTATTACAATTTCATTTACATGTCAAAAGGTCCAAGTGCAAGGAAGCTTTAGTGTACACATTCTAAAGAGCAACTTAATAATTTTTCATACAAGCATAAAGTATTCAAATTCCAAACTTTGAGGTACTACTTTACTTGTACATTAAAATTTTAAAATTTCAATTATTTTATTTATTATTATTACTCATCTATTTATCTATTTATGAGAGAGATAATGACTATAAACCTTCATTAAAATAAACAAAAACATCTATAATAAGAAAAATAAAACAAGTAATATAAAAAAATTTTTAAGTCAATTCCTTCTTAGATCAACAAAGAAAAATTTTTAAAAAATTGAAAAAACTGTATTAACATCAAGTGTCATCCACTACAAGTTTTAAAAAATGCATTTGAACTTGAGTGGATGAATAAAAAGTATTTTATTAACAATTGAAAATTTGAACAAGATATATAAATATATATAGGGAGAGTGTGAACTAATAGTAGGAATTGAATAAAAGACATCACATAAAATAATGCCACAAAAAGAACACTGAGTATGATTTTCTTAGAGTAGTATTCACTGGTATGTTTTATTTATTTTTTTTTTGTATAGAATTTTACAGTGGTTTCTTATTTGAACACAGTTTAAAATTTCAAGATGCATCCCTTAACAGCCTTCATATTTCTGGATGTTAATATGGCAAAACTAAATTTATTAATTCAGAACTACAAAATTTTGTATAGTAACTATTTAGTAAATGTAGATACCATTTCGATGGAAAATTTGATTTACAATAACATATCAGGTGAAACAAAAGTATAAAGACTTAAATATGATGTGTTTTCATCATCTTCTAAATCTGTACAAAATTCTGACAAAAAAAAATTAGGTGATTCAATTTTCTTAAGGTTTTTTTTTTTTAAATGGAAAAAAAAATATATTAAAATATTGTTTTGAACTTTCAAATGAGAGAACATCTAATGTAAAATTATTTAAACAAGTTATTCAACAGAAAAATTTTAAATAATGACTTCAATATCTGGGAATCTTGGATTCACAGTATCTCATGAGATCTTATATTCTGATAATTAGTAATTATAAATAAACTTTCTAAGCATTTAGTAAATTAATTTTGCAGAATTTAAAACTTTTTATGAGCAGAAGGTTATGACTGATATAAAATGCATGTTATGTAATTCTCTTCATTTTCAGATATAAGGAGTATAAAGGAATAAATAAAAAAAAGCATACAGAATTCATTTCTTCCAAAATAGTTACCCTTGACACACAGTTTTATGCAATATTAACTACCGTTAATTTTTTTCGTGGTATTTACATGCCTACATCTCTTTAGTTATAAAGTTTTCTTTAAATCTTTTATAGCATTTAGTCACTTTAATTTTCAAACAATAACAAATCTATCAAGTAGAATAAAATTATACTTAACTACCTGGTGTTCTCTTAATAAGCGTTGTAGAGCCCTTGATTTGTAGGATTGATTTGTGCCATTCAGGTTTTTCATTGGAATACTCCAACTGTGGCAACACACCCTCGGGAACATTGAGAATTTTCCGCTTCAGTGGAACCTAAAAAGTTTTTTAAAAAATCAATGCATTTTATTTTTCAATTAATTTCTAATTACAAATGAATAGATTAAAAAAATGACTTTTTCTTATATTATGAGATAAAATACAAAAAATTAATGAAAAATTATTACACAACAGATAATTTAAGAATAAGGTACTTTTCCGTTAGCTGGGTGCAAATGTCACCAATTGTGAACAGCCAAGTCGCCAAAAGCGACGCGATTTTCTGTTAGCCAGGTGCAAATGTCGCCAATTGTGAACCAAACGTGAGCCAAGTCACCAAGCAAAGCGATTTTCCGTTAGCCAGGTGCAAATGTCGGCAATTGTGAACCAAACGCGAGCCAAGTCGCCAAGAGAATGGTTGTAAGAAATTTGGCAGAATTCTACATTATTTGGCGATTTTTCGCTTGCACCCGGCTAACGGAAAAGTACCAAGAATAAAACAAACAAGTGTTGGTACAGCTTTGATATACATCATCACTAGCAATAATTTTGATTTGGTGACTTTTTTCAACAGCTTCAATATAGGACTCCATTGGCTATATTTTGTTTTGGCGACTTAATGGCACTATGTTGGTTAGGCGACAAAAAGTTGCCAATACAAGATTATTGCCAATGATGCTGTATATCAAAGCTGTTCCCAAGTGTAACTTATTACTGTTGCTTAAATTTCATGAAATCTAATGTAAAATGAAATCAGTAAATAGCTTTGTAAAATAATATAGCAACCATCACATAAAAATTCTTCATACCTAAAATCATTCAATAAGTTTGATTATGTTTCTGAACTATCCAAAGAATAAGATGGATTGATTTTTTTTAAATACAAAAGAAGCGAAAAAAAAGAAACAGAAAACAATCTACATCTAGATTTTTATTATTTTTATCAAAGGTATTTAGAACATTATATTTCATTAATTTACATAAATTTTATTAAAAGCATGCTTAAAATATAAACAATAGAATCAATATTTTGAATTAGTAATTGAAATCATTAATACACAAGAACAATGAATGAAAAATCCTTATGTTTATGAACTCATACTTTCAATACAAATGGGGAATTGATTTAGATGTAAATTTCTAAAAAGTATTTCAGAAAAAGTATATTGATAAAGTCTACAAGTTTCTGAATTATAAAGAGTTGACTGCATATCATTATTAGAGAATGTAATTTTTTAGTAAAAGAATAGATTTTACCTTATGTTCTGCAATCTGGTAGGTACTTTAAATGCTAAATATTCCATGGCAATTCTGGTAAATACCATTTCAGTATACCAAAGAGAATTGATTATGAATATAAATTTGATCAAATTCAAGCCACGCATTTTTCATAAATTTATACTGAAATACATTTTAGTATCTCTCAAGGTGTCTCTCAAAAATGAAAATCGCTTCATAAAATATTCAGGAAATGACCACTGATTTTTTTGTATTTTAATTTTCTGAATTTCAAGAATGCTGATACATTTATTGTGATAGTTTTATTTGATACAACTTTCATTTACACAGATCTATAAATAGAA
>BGPR01014550.1:0-25399 GCA_013235015.1 Araneus ventricosus
TATTCATTTGTAAAAATTTAATAGTGGAATTTAAAAATTTTCTTTTCAACGAGAATAGACTATTAATAACGTTTTCTCTGTTCCAAGTGGATTGTGATATTCAGTTCTTATTTTAAGAACTAGTATATGTTCTAATGCGTTTAATTTCGACTACAAAATTCTTGGGTTTTTAAAAATTTATCTTCTTTTCGGCAAACTTATCCTATTAATAAATTTCTATTCATTTATCATGAAAACCTGTTTTCTTAGAAGATAGTAGGAAGAAATTCATTAGAGTTAGATATTTAGTTGAGCAATCTTAATATAAATAAAAGTCATTGTGGGTATGTGGCTGTATGGCTATGTTCCACATCTCCTCCTAAACCAATGGACTTGTTTTCAGCCAAATTTTGCACACTTATTATTCAAGACAAGGGGAAGACACTTATAAACTTTTCAAAGGCCAAAAGTTAATCAAACAGTCAGTTAATTAGAAATGAACCGAAACCGTTTTTCTGCCGTAACTTCGAAGCAAATTGCTCGACAAAAAATATTTTTATACCATCTTAAAGTCTAAAATTTTACCTTTTCAATGATACCACTTTTATATCTGACATTTTCGTTCAATTTTATTAATTTTTTAAAGTATAGTAATTGTTAATTACACGCAGACGATTTTGAAATAACGCAAATTTACAGCTACTTCGTTGCTAGGCAACGGTTAGACTTTGAACTAATTTGCCTTTATTTCTGAAATTTTTGCTTATTTTTATAAATATGTTTTATATAAGAAAAGAGTCAACCGTCAACTTTTAAAAGCTTCAAATCTAATTCAAATTTCAATTAATTGGAAATTAAGCAAGATTTTGGCATTTTCCCTGCTATTTTTCGAAAATATGTATTGTGTCGCAAAAACTATTTTTACACATAATAAAAGTTTAAAAAATTAACTTTTCGTGACACAACTTTCATTTCCGTTCAATTCGTAGCCCTCATTTTAATAATTTTTTCAAAAATTAAATTGTGTATATAATTTATAACACATCTTTTTATTGGTGAAGAACAAGAATACATAAGAACTGTTGGTAGGTCACATTAGAAGAATTTTGGATGAAGACGAATTTTATTTTTTTTTATTCATATTTATTCTAACGCTTTTTCTCAATGAAAAATTTACTATGTAATTGTCCCAAAACGTCCGTTAAAATCTTTCTTGCACTGCAAGATTTATGAACAAAATTTGAAGTACCTATGCAATAAATACTAATAACTTATGGAGAAAATTAATTATCGGAGGTTTATACAATTCGTCTGGTTCAACTGATATTCTCATTTTAATTAAAAAATATTTCAGGCGATAAAAGAATTTTGGCTATTGTAATTTTCTATACAAAAGTAGTTTTTTACAGCAAAAATATTAAACATGAAAGTATTTTAATCCCGAGCAACGCCGGGCATAACAGCTAGTTTCTTTATATTTAAAATCTTGTGAAACCTAGTTTCATGGTAGTTACTAGCATTTAAAAAGACATTTATAATTATTGTGATATTGTTCTAACACCAATATATTTTTGTATTCATAATGCATTTAAAATAGATTTTATGTAATAAATTCTGTCAAAGTTTTCTTGCCTACAAATACACATTTATTTTAAATGCAGAAGATTGTATAATTTCTTTTTGGATTGGGAAATGCATTTTTAGTTAGTGTAAATTTTGAAAAATATGTAAACTTTCATTTCTTGATAAATGCTATTCTTTAAATACTTGCATTTATAGTAACAACTTTAGTAAATGATTATTGCTGTGTATGTTTAATGTTTCTAATTGTTTTCCCTGCCCTGTAGGTTATTATGTTATTGTTGTAGGTTATTGCCCTGTGGTCTCTTTTTATTATTTTTTAAACTTGTTTTTTAAAATTGAATTGTAATTTGAGTTTGTGAACTGTAATCCAGTTGTTAAACTTTGCAGTGGTGGTGAGGGAGCAGTCCTAACTTTTTACTGGACATATTAAATTTTTATTTCATTTGAGCTGTCTAGAACTAAGAAATATTAAAAAGCAGTAGTGTTTGAGAAAGTTAGCTAAAATTGAGCTAAATTTTGTTGCCTACCCCTATACTTCTAGGTGCTTTTAAATGTCTATAAATATTTTGCCCCCTTATTTTTTCAACCCTATTGCCACCACTGTAACTTTGTATGGTATATTTTTCCTTGTTAATATACATATAGTATTTCTAATGATTATTTAATCTCAAAGAATGACTCCTTAAAATTATACTATCAACTTTGTAGGTGGCAAAGAAGTTCTTGCAAGATATAATTAAGAGGTTAGTATTTTAGTTATTTGAATATCAAAGTAAAGATATGTTCATTAAGCATTTCTGATAATTGTATCTAGTTTCAGCTTTTTTCACAATTTAATACTTGTATATGTCACCGTTAAAGCGTATAATTCAGTTATTCTATAGAATAACTAGTTATTCTATAGAATAACTAGTTATTCTATAGATTAACTGATCAAGTCAGTTAAAGTGTAAAATAAATTATTTATTTCATACTTTACCTAGTTGTTCTATGAAATAACTAGGTATTCTATAGAATAACTAATGACAGGCCGTTAAAGTGTAAAATAAACATTCTGACATTAAAACAAGTCCGCATTTTAAAACTTTTGATTGCATATCAACCATAACCGATGGAAAATTAAAACCACTATAACAGTGTCATAAAACTGTAATGTCGCTTTCTTGCCATATTATTCTTATAGTTGGAAAGAGTGATTTACAGGAATACGTATTGAAAGGAAGTCAATGACAGTCGACCTTGGCAACAAACTTGGCGACTGTTTAGGCAACTTGGCGACAAATTTGGCGAATTTCGCGACAAAATGAAGGTTCAAGAATATACAGGAATTGTCTCGGTATCTCTATTAGGAACAAAGTTATGGACAAATTCCACTATAAACGCAGATTCCTTGCATTCAATGAGCTAGCGAAGCTACTAGGTTCCATCTCCCGCTGCTAGCATAGCCGTAGGATGTTTTTAAAGTTAAAAAAATTTGCCTGGCGCCCACTTCAGATGCCGCAGGCATCGCGAGCACAATTTTTCCTACTTCATGTGTATTTAAAAAACGCAGATTCCTTACATTCAATGAGCTAGCAAAGCTACTAGGTTCCGGTTCCCGCTACTAGCGAAGCCGTAGGATGTTTTTAAAGTTAAAAAAATTTGCCCGGCGCCCACTTCAGATGCTGAAAATACAAGTAACCAATCTGACTAACAAACAGGCTGCATCATGTCGGCTATTTTACACTTTAACGATGCGTGGACCGTTATTCTATAGAATAACTAGTTAAAGTGTGAAATAAAAGTTTATTTAACACTTTAACTGACTTGATCAGTTATTCTATAGAATAACTAGGTATTCTATAGAATAACGGATTTCATACTTTAACGGTAACATATATACTGCTATGATTCTTTTTTTATTAAGGTAATTTTATAAGTAATTTATTTTATGAAGGAAAATGGCATATAATTTAATGAAAAATGCATATTTTTGCCATTTTTCGAATTTTATATATATTGCATTTGGTTATAACAAATAACTTATTACTACATGTATTCAGTTTATTTTTTAAAAAATATATATATTTAAATGTTTGTTTGTTGCATTCATTAAATATTTACTGAATTTAATATTGTCATAAATAAAATATAGTTTTTATCTATTATGTTTTTAGAGTTGATGGTTTACGCGCTATTGTGATCACGGACAGAGATGGAATTCCTGTAATTAAAGGTAGTGAATTTATTTGTTTCTGTGTTAATATTTTTTTTCTGATCAAGACAGTGTGAAACTCACTTAGCCACCCAGAAAAATTATGAGTGCAATTAAATTTTTGTTTTGGAGAATTTCAAAGCTGGATTAAATTATGGTAGCAAAGTCTGATCTCTTAAAATATCATACAACTTGCCAGAATATTAACCCTTTGCAGACGATGCTGCCACAGTGGTCATAGAAGTCGTTTTTTAAAAATTTTATTTTATTTTAGATCCACACCGACCAGCCTATCCAAATGGGTGGGTCTAAAACCAAAACAAAAAATACGACGACTTGTGAATGCCACCACTGTGGCGGCATCGACCGCAAAGGGTTAATTTTAGCTTGACATGGAACAAGCAGGAGTTTGACTCATTTTAGGAATAAGACGGGATATTTTAAAACAGCTGTTTATGTTTTCACAACAAATTTATTCAAGCGAAAAGTGTCTGAATAAAGAATTTAACTTCTTTGTGAACTTGCATGCGTTTGAAGATATTTGATAAAAATGTGTTGTTTTATGTCGTATGTTAATATGATTAATATATATATATATATAATTTGGCATCAAGCACACTGGCCAGGGGTAATGACTGAATAATATTAGAATAAAACTAGTATGTTATTTTAACTTATTACCTGTGGGCAGTAAGCCTCATTGAAGAGAGCTGTTTGACTTCCTAGTTATCAGTTTTTGGAAATTGGGTAAAATTATTATTCTATTAACTTCTCAGTTTTAATATATTTGTAGAGCAATAATAATTATCTTACTCAGCTGGCAATTTCAGTGCTCAGTGCTGTTGCTTTTGAGAATCCTTAGAGGGATGTACATTTAATGTGTTTATTTTTTTGGGAGGAAGGGATCAAAATGACTTACAGCCATTTAACTTTTTCGTAATTTTAAATTCTCTTACTTTTAGCTGTGTAAATATGATGTTGAAAATTTATAGAAGATTCATATTTAAATGATGGAATACATTTCTTGTCCATTATTATTAATACAAACAAAACTTATCACTGTAAAATTTTTTGCAAAAACTTATTATTTGCTTGTTTTTTTAGTTAATGCTCCTGAAATACAGGATCCAGTTTCTAAACCCAACTTTTTAGCCTCTGTGAGCTTAGCTATAGAACAAGCAGGCAAATTAGGGAATGGAAAAACGACGATCATTTGTGATGTTTAATACAATACAGTATTTTATTTATGTAGTAAAACAAAGTAAATGAAATATTCTTGTTTTGTTGTAAATGTTAATTGGTATTAACAGTAGAATATTATTAAAGCCATGACAGATTAATGATAGTTTTTTTAAATAATAAGCAATTTTCTGTGAGAAGTATAAGAAATCATTAATGTAATGTGCTTTAAACTAATTTACTGCAGAAAAATCAGTAAACTAGGAATTTTTTTCGCTTTGAGCTTGTTTTGATGAATAATTGCAGTTTTTTTATTTTACTAAGATTTATATATTATTTTCCTACTGAAGCTAACTTAGAAAGCCAGATGCTTTTATTTATTTATTGAAATACCCTATCCCTAGTTTTGATGTGTTATCTATGTATATAAAAGGCAAATAAGATCCATGACTCCTCATCAAAATCTCCCCAAATCACGAGGCCTAGAAACTTGAAATTTGGCAGGTGGTTGCTTTTTTTGTAGTAAATGATCACTAAGAAAGGATTTTTCAATTTTAATTAGAATTTTATTTAATTAATTTTAATCACACAAAAATCAATTAACATCTTAAAGTTTAAAATTAGTGACTATGGCGTCAAGTCAGGAGGGTCAGTCAATTCCCCACTTTTTAGGAAAGATAAAATTTTTTATTTCAATATAGGTGCCTGAAACCAGGAATTACAAGAAAGCAACATTGTCTAGGAAACTAATTTTTTAATTAAATTTTATTTTACCCCTATAGTCCCGGGTCTTTTAGATGTCTATGAATTTTTTTACTTCTCGCTTTTCCACTCCAATCAAGCACCCACTGGCTCATAAGGGTAGACAAGCATGTTTGGCTTCCAACCATATTCATCTTTAATCATTCTACAGTGATAGATGAATTGAAAGAGAGGATTTGAAATGCAGTTTTAAGCTTCAATAGCTTGATTCATCATATAGAATTGTATTTATATTTCTAATTTCTCCTTTTTATATTTTACTATTTGCAAAATACAATGAAATATTCCCTTTTATCCATATTTCTAGAGTTATTGTGAAACCTCAACAGGAATGCTATAATTATAAAATACAAAAAAAGTAAAAGTAATTTAAACTGGCTACCAGCTTTGCAAGACAGATAGTGAACTATAATTTACATTGCTGTTTTGAACTGTACTAAATTAAAACTTATTTGAATATAAAATTAGTCTTAAGTTTGTTAACATTTATAGTGTCCTGAGTTCAAAAATTATTAGTTATAAGTTTTTTTTTATATTGATTTATTTTGAGATGGAAGCTCAATGAAATTTCTTTATTAATCTTCAAATAACAACAGAAGAGATAAATTTTGTTTTGCACTTGTATATATAATCATAAACTCATCTGAATTTCTGTAAGATGTGAAGACTTTAATTGTGAATTTTGCAGAAATTCTTTATTATTAATTCTATATTGTTCCCTTATTCTTTGAATAGGTGCTTATATTTTTGCATTATTCATTTTGTTTCTTTTCAGGTCATTCATTTTAATAAAGCCCCTAATGATAAGTCTAATTGCGTTCTAAAGCAAAACACAGGTAAGAAAATTTGTGGCTATTAATCTTGTTGCTTGTCTCGATGTATGTGAGTGTTTCTGGTTTCTTTTCACAGTTTGTACTTTTCTTAAACTACTTTCTAGATTTATTAATAAAATACTTTACAATGTTTTTCACCTTTGAAGGCTATTATTGAATCTGGAATCTGAATTGAATGGCCTTATCGAAGATCTAACAGTATAGAAGATGAGAGTGAAATAAAGTGAGCATTGTAAAACCCTATGTTGTCAATATTTCATTGTTGAATAAAGGTAAACCAGATTTAATGAAAAGTTTTTCTTTTTTAGATCAAGATGGTTGTTTTACAAAAGTGCTGCAGGAATTTTGTATATATTGGGTGTATTTATCTTTTCTACTAATTTTAAAATAAATTTATTTTCTGTCCTTTTCAGAGTATTATGTAGTTCCTTAGATTAGCCAAAGTCGTATTTGTGTTTATATGTTTATAGTTTCTTGAGAATATGGATTATGTAATAAATAATATTTCAGTTCATTTTGATTCCTTATTCTGTTTTTAATAAAATGCTGTAATGAATTTTTACTCTATGAACAAATGAATAGAACATATATTAATATAAGTTTATTTTAATTACTTTTTTAAAATTTCACAGAAACACTGTTATTTTCTAAACATTTAAATAAGAAAATTCCACGAATCGAAAGAGGATATTTGCGATTTATATATTTATTAATATTGTGCACTTATATGAAAGTTTTGAAATCTTTTTTTATATATTTTAATTACAAGATACATTCACTATCACATTCTGTTTGATTTCGTCTTGGCATTGAACTTCAAAATTCTTTATGGACTATGGCGTTTTAAAAGAACTTGTGAGAGATGACTAGTTTTTATCTATTCTGATATATATGTTATATTTTTATGGAGTGCTATTCGATTATGCCTTTGTTTTTATTTTTCTTTTCAAACAGTGATGTGTTTTTTTTAGGTGTGTTTTTTAGTGAGTGTCAATAGTTTTTTGTTGTAGAATTATTATTTAGTTCGTTTTTTGAATTTTCTTGTTTTACTTTTTGTTTTGTTGTCTTGTGTCATAACAGTAGGGTTTGCATATTATGAGTTTTTTGATGTTAAAATTATTTTATATGTAACTTAAAAAATGTTAATATTTAATGTATATACAATCATCAAAATGGGTATTTCCTTTTACTTTTTAAAAGCATTTCAATGTACTGGTTTCTCTCCATCAAGCCTATGGCAAGTACGCTGATAGCATTTAGAGATGAAACTGAGTTGTTTTTCACGGAAATCCGGTCCGTGCATCCAAGATTCTGCTAATCAGGAGGTGGAAGAAAATATTGCTTGCTTTAGTGTCTTAGTCTGAGTCCAGTATGCGGTCAGAAGAGAAAAAAAAATCACGAATGCACTAAAACTCACCTATGCCTAGTTTGGATTTAACGAAAAAACCAGTTACATTTTCAAAATAACAAGGAAAACCATTTGAACATATAAAAGAACTATAAAACCAATTGAAAACATGCTTTTGTTTTAATATAAAATAATTTTAACTGAAAGTCAAAATAACTTCTCACTTAAAATGTCAAAGCCCTTTCATTGACAGCGCCAAGAAACAAAAGGCAAAGGAGTAAAACAAGAAATTCAAAAAAACGAACTAAGTAAATAATGGTACTACACAATAAAAAAGCGGCTAATCCATTTGACACCCACAAAACACATCTAAAATATAAACATCACTTGACATGGCGAATCAAAGAAAAAATAAAACCATTTGACACTCCATTAAAAAAGATATAACATATATGAATCAGAGAATAGCCAAAAAACTAGCCTGGTACATTCCTACAAGTTCTTTAAAGCCCCAATTTAGGAGTCCATATAAAAATTTGAAAGTTCTCTTTACATGCCTCTGAGTGGATTGTTTAGCAACCAAAAGAAAATAAAATTGACATACCCGCTGACTTGTAGTGAATTTATCTTGTAAATAAAATATATAAAAATGTGATTTACAAAACTTCCCTAAAAATATAGCATCGCTACAATATACTACTCCTCGAAGCATTGGCAGCAAATATGTCTTAGATTTTTGAATATTAATTGACATAATTCAAAAAGCAATCTTGGTTCAAAATGCAGATTCTGTCAAAAATTTTATACAAACTACAAGGAGGAAAACAAAAAATTAACGAAAAAAGGCCTACATGTTTTAATGCAAAATTTATTAAGACCATGAAATTAATGCAACCTGTACAGTTATAAGAAGCCCCATTAGCTTTTATATGCATATTATTATAATGGTCTGCTGCATTTTGGTAGTTAAAGTTTGATATATTCAACTAAATTTCCTTTTGAATTCATTAAATAATGCTACATATTTTAATTTTACATTGCTTATAAGTATACTTCGTGTCACAGAATATTTTTGCACCTAAAATGTGATCAGAAATGGAAAATTAGCTTTCAAATAGAGAAATAGCAATGTAGTAGATGAGTGTTGATGGAATTGGTTTGATGGTAGCTTTGTAATTGGAAGTACTTAGATTTCAGTTCAGATTCCATCTTGGTTCTGTTTTGTATATGGCCGAACCTCAACTGCCTGACAGCAGTAACGAATAGTGTTGTAGTCTGAGTGCCATCTTCGTGATGTGTACATGTATTATAATGAATATAAATACAAAATTTGTAAAATTACAAGAAAAAAAAAAATGGACATAAGAAGTGTAAAATGGAAAAGGCTTATTCTTTTGTGCAATAAGTTGCATCTCCAAATGAGCAATATTCCATTATATTCTTCTATTTCTTTCATTTCTGTCATCGTTTTTGGTGTCATGTTTTTAATGTTATATATACAAAAGAAAAAAACAACATAATGAATAAAATAAAAGAAAAACATCATAAGTGAAGAAATATATGCACACATAAAAAAACTCGCAGTTGAAAATTTAAAAACTCTTCTCCAAAAACAATTGTGCAACTTCAGAATGGGATATTTACGATTAAGGCATACTGAGGAACATGAATCGGAGGAAGAAGGTAATTTGTTCTTTCCTCTGGTTGTGTTCTTAACCAGCACTATTCAAAAAGTGGCAGACTGATATATGCTTCAGCAGCAAATTGTTCACTGTGGCCTGGCTGGCTGGCAGAAGCTTTCCTGGTTTTCCTCCAAGCTTAACCGCTTAACATTTTTGCTCGAAAACCGTTTGGGCACTGCAAAAGGGGACTTGCCGGATTTTCCCGAACTCCGCTATGGCAGGTAATTTTTCTAAGTCAATCCACTGCTTTTCCCCTTTTTTATTTTGCAATGTTTCTAGTAAATGGTTCTAACAGTCTAATTAATGTTCGATAGCAAAACAAGTGTAAACTAGTTTTTCGGTTAGGTTCGGTAAATCAGTTTTTAAGTCCTTTTCTCCCACTGCAATAAAAAATTAATAAAATCAATACTTGTAACTGATTTGACTGCTGATTTGAATTTATAAGATCAATTTGAATACAAAATTGCTTACAAAAAATGTACTTATTTTTGTACACAATAATGGCAGAAAAAAGAATCGGTTAAGTGTTAATACAAATATGGCCACTTTCCCTCAAAAGTTGACCAGGAAGGCAACCCCCCCCATATCAGCTAAATTAAACTTCTACCTCAGGTTCTCCAAGGTCACTTGGATCAACAAAAGATACTGCATTTCTCTATCATGTCTGAATCACAGACTTGGTTAAATATGCTAGACCAAGTGGCAGAATTACTAATGCTACCTAATAAATTAACGATATCTTTTTCTGATCATGCTATTCAGAGTATCTATTCACTATATTTTATTTGACAACACTATTCAGAGATAGTAGTACATCAAAATAAATACTTTTATTGATGACAATCAAAGTAGATGAGATTTAGTTCTGTCTACTTCTTTGTCCAGGACTACTGGTGTGAAGGGGTATTACTGCTAATGGGACTTCCGGATCTTGTTTTCAAAACACATGTTTAAAAACGGTTCAAAGCATGATGCACTGGTCATTTTAAAACCCATCTTGAAAAATTATTTCATATGGATGTAATGGAGCTTTCTTTCGGGATTCTTCTGAAATTGTCCAGAAATTTTTGAAATAAGATATTTCGTTCAACTATTGAATGCCCATACCTAATTGGGCATTTTAGAAATGGTGGTTATAGCTTAGTTGTCGTTATATATAGTTGTAGCTTATGGCTGAGTGTCAACTTCATAATAAGTGGTATCAATTTCATGTGAGTTTCATGATTTGCATGAACCTAGCTCAAGTTGCGTATAGGTATGAGCAGTGGCACCGAATCGGGAGGGGGAGAGATTGCCCTCGCCATTTTTTATGGAAAAAATTTAATTTTTGTTCCATTTTAGCTGCCTAAAACTAAGAATCATATATATAAAAAAAACAATACTATCTGGGAAAACTAGCTAATTTTGTAACTAAATTTTTAAATTTTGTTGTCTACTCCATAAAATACAGGGTACTTTTAGGCGTCTATAAATTTTTTGCCCCTCCTTTTGTCCGCCAATCGCCACCATAGGGGCATGAGTGAAATATCACAGTGCTCAGGCAAATAAAATTCTATTGATGCAAGATCTCCCTCTGGCCACAGTGCAGCATGCAGCCAACTCTCATAACATTAGTCACACAACAAATGTAACTGTGCATGCCATATAACTTCGAATTGTATGTTGTCTTTTGCTGTGATGTCATGTCCTTTTCCTCCTGCAAAATGGATTTCAAAATTGGCACAGTACAATTGACGCACATCACATGAGCCTTAAATGACCATTGCATGTTTTGATTTGACTATCTTATAATTTCTAAATACAAAAACAAAAATAATTAACTAATATTCACCCCTTGTGTTCTCATTTCAGGAATAGGCAGAAAAACTGGATTTATTTTATTATGTTTTATGATTAAATCTTTAAACATTTTTTACACGTGGCAACAATATTCTAAATATGCTACATCCTAATAATACTGGAATGTGTAACTGCAGGTATTGTACAAATGCTTAAAAACGAATTTTAAGAGTTTAATGAAATGTATTTTAAATGCTGATTTGAATGGGGAACAGTAACATGAGAGAAACATTTATTATGTTATTTGTCAAGATTAATTAATTCATATTTATTTTTTGTTAGCAAAATTTCATATAGTCGTTCCTATCTTGTTATAGTACATCAGTTAATATCAGTTCCCATTTACAAGGTTATTTTTACTAAGAGTGAGATTTTAATTCAGAAACTTGCTTGAATTATCCAGATTTCTGTTATCACATTTCAGTAATCGCTTCACTATTCTAATAAATGCATATTTTAGAAATACCATGATATATAGAAAAGGTGTCTATTAAGTTTCTTACAATTACAAAAACTAACTAAAAGGGCTGTTGATGAGGTATGTTAATCATATTTGTTCTTTGTTCTCAGTCGTTATCAAAATTTGTGATCACTTTACATTTGTGTATTTGAAGGGGGAAGGTGGTGTACCTAGGTCCTATTTTTAATTGGATAATTACTAAAAGAAAGGTAACAAAACAATTTTTCTTTCATATTTTAGGCCTTTATACACAACATATATTTTTTGTAGATTTTTAAAAAAAGTATTTCAGTGCATTATTTACAATTTAAAAAAAAGTGCAAATAGGACCAAGGTACACCATGGGTAATGTACCTTGGTCCTGGGTATGGTGTACCTTGGACCAGCTATTTCTAGATTTAAAAAAACTAAACTAATAGTTTGAACGTAAACATTTATTGGTATTTTAGCTACAGAGAAATGTTAATGAGCACTTTTACTTAATGGAGTCTTAGATTAGACCGAATATAAAATTATTACAGCAACAGTTTCATTCCTATGAGTAGGCTTAACCAACATTGTAATTAGACAAGTCAATTCCAAATGTTAATTTCTGAAGCTGCCTTTCAGATCCTCCAGTCAACACGGGATGTGGTAACTTCCACATTACATCACATTTTTCCACAACATAAGTGGTAGACCATGTAGTGGCCATGCACCAAGGTACACCACTTGGCCATTTCATGGAAAATGGCTGACTACTAAATTGAGGTTAGGCTTAAAATAATTTCTAACACATGTTTATAACTAAAACTGTGCTTTATAAGTTAGGCATTTTACTATAAAGTAATTTATGTATGTTTAGGAAGTATTAACACAAAATTCAACAGGAAAAAAATTACTTTTGATGGGTCAATTTCCTTTTTCAGGATTCATTCATTCAAATGAGCACCTTGACAAATAAGTTCAGGTTCACTGGGACCTCTGGTGGCAAGTGTACAAAATACGTATAGCATTTTCTATACATCTATACAGATGGCGCTAAAATCGGCATAGGTTCAAGGTACACTTATGTCCAAGGTACACCACCTTCCCCTACCCTGTTGATGAAAGAGAGCCAATCTTGGGAAAAAAAAAATCTTAAGCATACCATATACATTGTGCCTTCCTCAAGGAAAGGCATACTGTGTATAATAGGGTATGTCTTTCTGTAGGGTTATATGAATACATTGTGTATCCAGAAAAAAATTTGGGACATTAATTAGATAAAGCAAAAGAACACTTGGGAAATTTATTTTAAAAGATTAGTTCAAATTTTATTTTGTTTATTGTTCATGAGGATGCAATGCTACTCTTAACATGGTAAAAAAAATCGAGCACCTGTTTCGCGTAACTAATGGTACTTGTATAGGGATGTATTAAGTAAGGCTCCCCTGTTCAATAGCTACTTCTTATTTTGTAATGATTTTTGCAGATTGATTGGCTAATTTGCTTTCTTAATAAAATCTTGAAATTGTAAAGAGACTTTGCGGACACTCTGCGTATCTCGGAATTATCAATATAATCAGAAACAGAGTTATCTGAATTATTTGTGAGAATGAGCAATGTCATTGCACAAAAATTGATCTATTAATGGAAAAACCAATTATAATTTCAATTAAAATTTATTTAAAAAGCTTAATGAATACAGATTAATGCTATTAAATATTAAAATAATAACAAATGAAAAGTTATTTCATATGAATGATATATGTTTAATGCTCATAAAAAAAGCTTATGAAGGAAATTGATCTATATTGGTGTATTTAAGATCTCGCAAAAAGGGAATTCAAAAAAGTCTTAATTGGTAGTTGGAAGAAAAGAAATTGGCCTTGATTGCATTTGCAAGGCTTGTGGTGGCCTCGTGGCAAGGCCTCGACTTCGTGATCTCCTTCCATGGAAGAACCGCCGGGTATGTGTCCTGGACACGGTAAGTCCGATGTTGAGAGTCAAACTTCCTCCATCTGGTGTGGTGCGGAAGTTTGGGGAGGGCAGGGGGACCCGATTGTCGTTCTTGTCATATGATCACACTTCAAATTTATGAGGTCTGTGCCAAGATAGCTTGAAAACAGGAAACGTGAAAACAGGACGTTAATATAACTAAACTAATTTCTGATTTACAAGAAAGACCCTCGCCTCCTGTTTAAAAATTTATAATAGAGCACTACGCAGTTTTGACCCATTTTATGTATAAACTAGCCGCCTTCGGCGACCAGCTGTTCGCCTGTAATATTAATACAGTGAAGCCTGTACTAAGCAATCTAAAGGGACTAGAAAAATGTTCCGTTTCAGACAGGATTCCATTTCATACAGGACTTATTAGTATATGAGGATTTCGACGGGACCAAATATTTTTTCCGCTTAAGACAGAAACGTTTTACGTAAACCAGTGTCCGTTTTAAACAGGTTTTACTGTAATCTGCAGCTGTGCTTGCAATTTGGCGAAATAAATTGGTGAATTGGCGGTTGTATGCTGAGGGACTCTGCCAACGTTTTATTTTGCGATATATCTCGAAAAATTGGATAGTGGTGAGTGGCAGGCGACCATTGATGACATTTCTAAACGTCATGAGCTTCCATATGAAATAAAAATGATCGAAATCGGCCCAGTGGTTGGGACTGGTCGTCTGGTTTTGCCTAGTTATTTTAAGTATATAGATGGATCCACCACAGATCAGATTTTTTTTTTAACCTTGTGGAACATTTCCTCCTCCCCTGGAGATCGATATTACATGAAAAAGATATATAAAAAAATGAAATCGATTTGAGAAAAGATGCATTTTGTTAAAAAAATTGTCATTTTTAAAAAAATAGGTAAATATCATAGTAATAGAATAGAAAATAAACTTTCATATTAGGGATTTAAAATTCAAAAATTAATCGAAAGGCGGGGTAGAGAGGGAGCAATGCAACGAAAAGCGCTTGAAGGAGGCTGTTATTCAAAGTGCTACGGAAAGCTGGGTTCTACAAAATAAAATGTTGAGAATCGTTGCTGTAAACCATGTCTTTATTTTGTTTACAGGCCCAAAATAGGCCTTTTTCCCGATTGGTCAATGGGAAGCGGTACTGTTCATTTCATTTTCCGCGTCTATCACTTTTCGACAATTTTACTCCACAGAAGGGTGATATGCAGTGAGTAAGAACAGCGCTTTTCCGGAATAATTTCTTAAGCAGGCCATTCACAGCTCTTCCAAAATGGAATTTTTGGAACACGGCAAGGAAAAAGCAATCGTCAAGGTCGAAACCCTATGAAATTTGAAGCAAATGATTCGAAATGGTGGAATTCAAAAGAACTTAAATTCCAAAACTCAATCCGCCGATTCCAATGTGAGACCTCGGTTAGAGGGTAGCGACACATCGAGGGTAGAAATGAAACTCGAAATCTCCGGTGTGGGGGAAGAGCAGTATGGGTAGGTAGAATTCTGCGAATTTGAATCTTGTCTCAAAACAAACTTTGGAACATCCGTGAATGCTTTGCCTAATTTTTTCGAATAAATTGGGTGAAAAAAAAAAAATCGGTTTTAGGACAAATGGAATAGCTAGCCTTCTCGTGAATGCCCCGCTTTAGGCGCCTTTTTCTTTCAGATGTTCTTTTCCGATTATAAAATTCATTTTTAAATTGTACTATTTTGTTTTAATTCGAACCTTGTGTAATGTTCCTATATATTGCTAAGTAAAGAAAAACATCTACTCCATGTTTTAACTCGCCCCTATTTTTGGTGAAATCATGAATATGTGCAAAAATGAGGAGGGTTTCCGTATCTGAAAACAGACGGTACTAAATGCATGCTCGATTTTCTTCACTTTATGACGAAGCTAAGCGCAAAATGTGCCCATTGTGGAAGTACGAAAGAAGTTTAGTTCAACAGGAGGCCTATTTTCGGACGGATCTCTTAATTTTGAACCATGGTCAGATGACAACTGAACCGGCATCCCCCTCTCTAAACTTCCTCCGTACACGAAAGGCGACGGCAGAATACTTCACAGATTTCTTCTTTTACTAACGTACTCAAATGCAGTACAAAGCATGTGTAGAGTAATTACTTGATACATTTAAATCAGACAAATAGCAACACATCACTATGAATGGGTACATTACATACACTCTTCAGGTTGTGTTCGGTTTAGTTCCGTTCTAACGAAAAATATCTTCGGAGTGATGAATTTCCGTTTAATTTTTCCCCTTTATTTTTAAGGAGTTGTTAGACCATTGTTGTAAGGGGCCATTACAACAATGGTCAAAGTTATAATAAATTATATTGGGCCGCGGTGGCCTTGTGGCTAGGTCCCGACCCTGGGACCGGAGGTTCGAAGCCCGATTCCACTGCTGAAGATCCGCCGTGTATGGGGCCGGTTGCACGCTAAATCATATGTAGTGGCCAAACGTCCTCCTGTTGGTGTGGCGCGGAAGTTAGGAGAGAGGGGGTGACAGCTCAGGTGTCATCCTCGTCATCTGACCGCGGTTCAAAATTACGAGGTCCGCCCCTAAATAGCCCTCGTGTTGTTTCAAAACGGGACGTTAATCTAACTTAACCTAACCTATAATAAATTATAATCTAACTTTATTTTTCTTTAAGAAATTTTTCACGTTTTTAACTAAAAACAGCTGTACAAATGAAAGATTATTAGGAAAAGAAAGGTACTTATTAATAGTAAGAATTAGGAGTAACTTATGATAAAATAAGACCTAAGTATGAAGAGCACAAATGTCCGAAAGAATAAAATGTAAAATGCGTTGTACAGTACAGTAGTGTTGTGGTTCCTGAAATCAAGTAGTTTTTGTTCCTTTAGTAGTTTAACTAATTTAAAATAAAACTAGTTAATAACATGAAATACTAACTACCATACTAATTTTTATCTAAAGGTACGGATGCTTTCTTAACGTATGAGTAAAATAGCTTCTTGTTGGTTACTGTAAATAATTAATACTTCTTCGAAAGGTTGATTTACTTATTTAATTGAAATTTTTTTTAAATACAGTAGAACCCTGCTAATCCGAAATTCCGGTTAATCCGAACCGATTTTATTTTCGAAAATTATATGTACAGTAGAGTCTCCCTACAACGAAGTCTCTCCACAGCAAATTTCTCCCTATACCGAAATTTTTAACCGGAATGTTAAATAACATTCAAAATATTCTCCATATAACGAAGTGGTTGTCTCCCTATAACGAATTGTTTCAGGGGTTTATCTTTTCGATTTTTGTCATTTTTGAAGATAGTTGATAATTTCTGTGCAACCAATTCGCTCACACGTGCCTGTTTCTGGAACCACTCGCTCTTTAAAATGTGAAAATTTAACATCACGAAATGCAAAGAAATGTAAAATAACGGAATTTTTCAAGTAAAATAAACGTACAAATTATTCTCTAAATTGGTGAATTGTCTTAACTTATGAGCATTTTATTTATACAATAACAATTAGTATAATTTTAACAAATTTATAATATATATTACTTCATTTTTAATTGAAAATCATAATTAAATACATTTGAACTTATCGCACCTATTGAAAAGTTTGGAACATTTACTTAAATAACTGCAAAAATCTCTAATCTCCGTATAACGAAATTTTCTCTATAACGAATTTTTCAATTGGAATCAAGCGATTTCGTTATAGGGAGATTCCACTGTAATTGAAAAGATTTAAATATACATACTAAAAACAAAAAAAAGTACTTTTTCAGCATGCATAATTTTGTACACATTGAAGAAACTAATGCAAGTCGCCGTAAGATAAGGTCACTTCATACAGGAGTAAATCCATTATTCTAATGAAAAGGGGAGACATATTCTCTTTCTATTGCTTTTGAATAAAAGAATTCATGAGATAGCTGTACTGATAATTATAACTTGCATTTTTTTAGCACACATCTTTTTCTTTTCTATTTTTATCGGAATTTCGGATAATCCGAATTTTTTGTAATCCGAACAGGCACCGAACAGTTCGGATTAGCGGGGTTCTACATGTTAAATCTAATTTGTTGGATTTTTCATTCAGTAGACTATTCTTACGTTTTGAAAATAGCTTCGGTTTGGAATTCTAGGTGTTCAAGATTAACTCAAATAATCAAATTTTTTTTTTAAATAGAGGGAAAGTGGGGTAAAAACGGGTAGCTAAGGTTCAAAGTCCGTTGGAGCTAAAATATTTGACATAGAGCTTGTCAAATTTTATTAAAATATTTATTGTTTATCGGAGTACAATTATACATTTCCATTTGGTCATAGTTTCATTACTTATTTTATAAATGATTTTTTTATATAAAAAAAAACGGGTACACAGGTTAAGGTTATGGGAAATTAGAAAAACTCGATTTTCAATGGAAAAGTTGCAATCATTTTTATTTTATATGACATTTTACGAATATTAGTTACAAAATTCACACGTAAAGAAGTTGTCTTCTCCCGCTCCACTGCAGCTTTCGCGGGCACAGCTAAGACAGTTTTTACATTGGACTAACCCTTCTTCTTCATTTAAATTAGGAAATACATCATTAAAATATAAACAATCAACGTCTGATTTGTTTTAACGTCTTCAGCGGAAGAATAATCAATATTGTTTGACCCTGTCTTGCGCCACTTGGCGCACCCGGTTTTACCCCGAGTGGAGTGTTTATAAAAAACGAAATAGAAACACCCAATTATTGGACTAAATCCTATTGTATGATAAGATATAAATCCTTAGTAAATGTATAATAATCTGGATTAAATATAGTTTTTATAATTGTTATGATTATTAAGTAAGGGTAGTTTAAAAACAAACGAACGTAGAGAATTGACGTCTTAAAACAAATAAACCTTCACAGATGCAGTGAATTCAACAGCACAACACGATAACTATGACCATTCTTTTTTCTTTTCTAGTGGATATAATTCAGAATCTGTCCACTAGAAAGGAGAACTAATAGCGCCAGAATCAAGATACCCGGTTCTACCCCACTCTTCCCTATATATAGTAATGGAAAATAACATAATTTAAGAATAAGCGATCCGGAAAAAAAAAAAAAAAAATTGGAATACGTATTTAGTTCAGCATTTGTAGAGCAATATATTTCATATATCAATGATACTACATATTTTTATTATCCTTTTTGGGAAATTTATCGGAACAAATTTCTTAAGTTAAATAAACCCAGATTGTCCTGCCTAATTGGGCTTATGGTGTGGTTTTACTTGGTATCTACAACACACAGTGATTCATTTATATTATAACTAGCAGTATGCGCACGGCGTTGCCCGTAGAATCAGGACTTTAACAAAATGAAAAGAAAAAAAAAATTAAAACGCCCACAATGACATGAAAAAGTTTTGAAAACAAAATCAAAACAAAAGATACACATTATTTGATTTTCCTTCTTATTTTTTTTCGCGCTACAGTACAGAGTACGTTAATCCAAAACAATATTACAAAATTGGAACGTGAAAATGATTATTATACAGCAAGCAAAATATAAAATCGAATCCGAAAATAATAATCGAAGTAATTCATTCAGGTGAAGGGCATGACGTATCCTGCGCGTCCGCCAATCAAAATTGCCAGCAACGTTCCGAAGAAGTGCCGCAGGGAACTCGATCAGAAAAATAACTCTCAACCATGAAAAAAAAAATATAAAAAAAAAACGGGAAAGTATTTTAACCGTTCTTGTTTTCGTACGACAGAGACCGTTCTACTTATAAGCTGAAAAAAATTGAAAATAATAGTGTTATTAGAGTCGGATCATGAAATTTAAAACAAAAGTAACATTTCGATAGGCAAAATTGGGTATTTTTAAAAATTTTTTCAAAATTCTAAGTAAATTACGTTAGAAATAAACCTGAACATTAGAGCGAAATCGCGTGCTCTTTTCCGATGGTGTATATTTTGTCATACAATTATTCGAAACCATTCTATTGAGAAATTAGTGTGGAAAATCAACTAAAACAACACGAAACATTAAATAAAAATTTTTCTAGATTAAATTTTAAAATTTCGACTTCGAGGTGCATTCAGTCACCATTACGACTACCTGTGTGCCAAATTTCATGGCTGTAAGTGCGATAGATTCGTCTGGACATCGCAGACAAACATACACACACACACAAAAACATTGCCTTTTATAAGTATAGATAAGAATTTGAACTACGACATGAACATTGAAAAACCTCGAATATATAATTGCTAACTGATATACCCGGCGTTGCTCGCGGTAAAAGTATTTTCCAGTCCAAGTACTTATAGCACTTTAAACATAATGAAACAGTTTTTTGCTGTAACGTATTTTGTTGATTTTCGTTTCCACTCTCATGTGTTTCTGACCCCTTGGCCCAGTAGTGTCGAATCGGGGGGGGGGGGGGGGGCGGCCGCCCCTACTTCTACTCTTTTTAGTGAAAAATTAAATTTTTATTTCATTTTTGCTATCTGAAACTAGGAATTACAAAAAAGCAATAGTGGTGGGGGAAAATTAGCTAATTAAATAAATTTTTAAATTTTGTTGTCTACCCCCATACTTCCGGGTCTTTTAATCTTGTTCCTGTCTGTAAATTTTTTGCCCCCTCAATTTTTCCACCCACTGCCTTGGCCAGCAGCTAAACTACTCTCTTCTTTTTGCCACCGTAGTTTTATCCATTTTGCACGAGTTCAGAAACTCTTATTTTTCAGTCCCTTAATCATATTTTGCTTTAAAAATGACTTAAATGCAGTCATGTTTTGACTCCATGGCCTCCGGGTCATCTATAACTCCCTTGCTCCCCGGTCGCTACGCCACTGCACACTGATTAGGATCATTCAAAAATTTGTGAAATTTAAACGAAACATCGCGTAGTAACTAAACTAACATCATTGGATATTTGTGATAGCTTTTGGTATATGCATATCAAAAGCTACAAAATAAAAGAGGATTAGTTTAATTATAGTAACGTCTCGCTTTGAAGCAACACGAAGGCTATTTTGGGACGGACTTCGTAATTTTGAACCGCGGTTAGATGACGAGGACGACACATGAACTGGCGCCCCCTCTCCAAACTTCCGCACCACACCAGCGGGAGGATGTTTGACTGCTTACGGAGGTTTTAGTGTGCAAAAGGCCCAATACATGACTAATTTTCAGTGGAATCGGGTTTCGAGCCTGGAACCTTCCGGATCTGGGACCGACTTCTTACCACTAGGCCACTGCGACCTGAAAGAATAAAAGTTGAAGTTAAGTGTATGTTACGATATAAAAGCAAAAATACAAAATCTACCTTGGAGTCAATGGCCATAGAAAGCAATATTTTCTTATCATAACTCTAACAGTGGTAAAAACACGTGAACGAAAGATTTGATGAAACAATAAATTGGTTTGAATTTAATTTTATAACAATAGAAAGCATTGTTATAAATCGCGTTTAAGATGAATTTTAAAATGTTTATTAAAATTGGAGAAAGCATTGTAGAGTTATTAAATTGGTATCATTAAAAAGATAAATTTTTGCTTCTTAAAATGGCGTAAAAATAATTTTCGCGCGATAATTATTTAAGAAGTTATTGTCGAAAAACCTCTAAAAATAGCTTAATTTTCGTATTTAATTAAATATCTTAAGAATTAATTAATTCTGAAAATTAAAAATAGCACATTTGACCTAGAAACAGTGGCGTCTCGTTTTATGTAATCTTGGGGTGCTGTCCTTTCTGTGCATCTTTAATCCTTCACTGTGCAGTAATGCATATTGGAACCATTTACATTTTTTGACTTTTTTCATTAACTTTAAGTAGTTTTATATTTAATGAATAACTAATAACATCTTTTCTTCAAATAGGTAAGTATTTTAACAAATTAATTTTAATAAAAATTTTTTAATTTCAATAAAATTGTTTTTCAGTTCCGTTTCCTGTAGTCCTTACTACATTTAAAAAAATTAACATTAAAATGACAGAAATAAAATACTTTTCTTATTAATTAACGAGAAAAAAATGTTATGGTATAACTAATATAAACAGAAGCGTAAGCTAATACTATTTATTAGTATCTAGGGATTGCAATCCGGAAAACCGGATCCGGCATCATTAGACGTCTACCGGATCCGGTAAATTAAAAAAAAAAATACATGAAGCCGATTTCTTGAAAAAATACCCGCGTTGTTGAAAGAGTAGGTAGTTAAACGCGTGGTGTGTACGTGTCGTTCGACGCTGACTCACCCGCTTCACATATAGACGTTTTTATTGTTCAATTGATAGATGAATTATGTTTATGTTGCATTTACGAGTACGAGAAAGATTTTAAGTAGATAATTAGACTTAGAAATGAATTGAGTAACAATCAATATTTCTGATTTTTCTTTATAATACGACTTTCTTCTTACGTAGTGACCGAAATAACGTTTTAATTTGTAAGTATGTACCTATTTGTGTTGCATTGCAGGTACTAGTCTAAAAGTTCAAAAACAAACATGTCACTTTTGAAACCAATTCAAAATGAAAACAGGAATATTAATATACTTACAGAATAAAAAAAAAGATGATGATGATACAAGACGAACTGATGATACATTTACTATGCCGAAAAAAAAAGTTGTAAGACTAGAAATGAAAAATATCTTAGAAAGAGTGTTCAAGATGATAGCTTTAAAGAAAACGTCGATAATATTGTCACGGTCTTCGAATGGTTAGAGCGCTGCTCTACGATGCCAAAGGACTCGGGTTCGAATACCTGGAATTTTATGTTTTCAATTATTATTTCGATTATTTAATTTATATGCAAAATAGCATTTATGTAAATTTCTTATATGTAAATTACCCCTTAGTTATGCTTATTAACTGTAACTGTATTATTAACTGTTTCGCCAACTTTATATAAGCAGATGTAATATTTAGTTCTAAGAGATAAAGTCTTGAGTTGAGATTAGCGAGCTTTGTCTTCATTCGATGCAGCCAATTGATTATCCACGCTAACTTTATCTACGCGACAATATAGTAGAAAATAACTGAGATTCATCGTCATTGAAAAGTGATTTGACATTACAGAAAGAATTACAAATGCAAATCCAGCAAGATATGAAAACCTAGAGCATAAATACCAAAAAAAAAAGAGAAAGATTATGAGAAAACATTAAGAAAGGAAATGACTGCATGTGAAAGTGAAGGAGTTAGAGGAAAATACTTGTCTTCTATTCATGAGTATTTCTTGACAATAAAACCGACAAGTGTGGAAGCAGAAAGGGCTTTCTAGGCCGCTGGTTATATTTGTAGCTCTGTAAGAAGTCGATTGACAGATGACACAATTAACACTATTTGTTTCCTACGATAATTTTTTTCAAAACCAAAGTGAGTTTTTTTTAATTGTTTTACTTAAAATAATAATTTAAAGTAAGTATATTAAAAAATACGAAGAAGTTTTAAACTCGTTATTATAAAATTGTGCCATTGGTTAAACAGATTCATGATGACTGTCATAATTATAAGAATGAGACTGCTTGGCGTGCCTAAAATACCTAATTATTGTGATCTCAGTTGCTAAGCTTGATTTAGTTAGATTTAATATAAGTTACTTACATAATATAAGTTACATTACAAGTTATCATTGATGTCATTTGCGAAATCTAGTGAGTGAGACTGAACTTAACCGCCCGTCATTATCTAATTATTACTAAACTAATATAACAATTACAATTTAACTAGTTACATTGTACTAAATTTTTATTGTTGACTCATACGTAAATGTTGAATAATTATAACAGTGCTAAAAAAGTTTATTTCATAAGAAATTAACGCTTTTTTTATAAGCTTTGCAATACACTCACTTGATCATCTTTTATACAGTTGATTTTGGAATGAAAAGGCAAAATCGTTTTGATGTGTCCAATCCGGCCGGATTGAAATTGGTGCCGGATTGCAATCCCTATTAGTATCATTAAAAATTATTTAAAAATGAAATCCATTCTTGTTTTGCTTTCAGCGAAAGAACAAATACATTGATCTCGATGTTTGTACGATTAAAAAAATTTTTATCCATTAAAATCAAAACAGCTACATATAATCGTATTCCGATTCATACTGTGTGCGTTAGAAAATATCTTATTCTTTTTTCAATGTTAGAAAGCTGAGTTCAAGTTCTGATGTCTCTATTATGTAGTAACGGGAATTTCCAAGAAGAGAAAAAAAAATGATTAATTTATTCTATTACATCTATCTAAAGGTGATTGCAATACTTTAAATTGGGAATATACTTAACAATATTCTTAACTAAATCTTAATTTATCCAATCTTAATTTGGGATAATGAATCATGATCCCAAATAGAAAGGTACAGAATATTAGGGTTCACGAAAATTTTGAAAACATATTTGTATCACGAAAAATTTCTATTATGTATTTCATCAGCATTTATAACTAAAAATCATTCAAAAAAATCTTTTAGATTGCAAGAAATTCCATTACTATAAAAAACACTTTTTTCAATTACATTTTTATTTATCATTAATTATTTTTCATTCCTTTATTTCTTTTCAAAGTTTTAGAACGCGAAAAAATTCTCCGCGCGAGAAACGTTTAAAAGTCCGTTTCTAATGTCACGAGAACTGTCAATTTTCACAGTATCTTTGAGCTTAAAAACAAGATAGGGAAGCCTGCGCAGGAAGAATTCAAAGCTGGAAGTGTCCATAGTACCCGTTTGAATTGTTACTTTCTCCTTTGTGCTTCTTCGGGTAGTGAAAAAATAAGATACGGAACTCCGTTTTCTGCGTAGGTTTTTCTTCGCGTTTCATTTGAATATCGTAATCGTTTAATATAAAATTGCGTTAGATTGTTGATAAATTTAAATATTAATTGCGAAATAAAATAAATTGATTAAATTTTCACAATGGAAAAAGTTGGGCCACTGCCTAGAAATGTACCCCAGACTGTTACGTGTAAATTTTATGTTGCTACCTTTCACCATTTAGGAGGAGTTTTGTGACAAACAGAACGCCTTCCCATGGTCCCGTGCCTGATGCCATTATGGCAACCGAACTGGTTGAATGAACATGGGTCTTTTGTGACAGACAGACAGATACATGAATTTTCTGCCTTATATAATAGATGTAAGTAATGACTTAATCTAACGACAATCAAAGTCGTATTTTTCAGTCGTTGAAAGCAATTTTTTAAAATTACATGTCAGATATAAGAGCTTTCAAAACTATCTATCAAAAAGGAGCATTTGATAACTTTTATGCAGATTTTAAAAATTTTTTATGGCAGCACAACTCGTGACCTCTTTCTTTTGTCATAAAATGAAAAATGAAGTTTGAAATTTAAAATTCCTCCGAGAAACAAGCTAAGACCTCTTATCATACTATAATATTAGAATTCACAGCCTTGATTCTGGAAATTATAGAAAAGCATAGTAAAGTTCTGTTTAATACATAATGTTCGAATAATACTTCAAATCCAGAAAAAAAATCCATAGAATTCATAAAAAATGTTCCATTTTATGCATATCAATTTGCTTCAATTACTGCAATAATTTCTTACATTTCATTCTATTCACTTGCCATATGCTTTTCCCCTACTACTTTTCTTAAAATAAATG